>WCAA01000026.1:0-264119 GCA_010623925.1 Antarctomyces pellizariae | reverse complement strand
GTTTAATTGTGTCTTAAAGTGTTCTGCTAATGGAAAAGTGCGCCGCTCGGTGATATGCGCCGCTCGGTGATAAACCACGTTATACCATGAAACTAGTTGTGGTCTCCTACATAGATATCGCACAACCACTACCGTTTGGAAACAAGCTCAATACATACACTAACCCACAAGATATAGATTAGACCATTAAAAAGCCCATCAGAATCCAATGGCTCTAAATTTCGCCGTTAGAGTTATCTGAATTTTCTGGACACTCCAGCAGTGGCATTCGTTGCTACATGGCCTACCAGTTTACATAGGACCTTCATTCTCACAGGCAAGACTGTTCATGCCGGAGGACCATTCCAGGCTACCATTTCTGTCTATTGTAGAGAAACGTAGCTCATATTACATTCATATGTGGGAAATTTACATATCACCACGGCTTTTTATTTTTGTGTCCTTGGACGCCCACGATTTGACCCCGTTGTGTTTGCCCCGACATGGTTTAACAGGGGATGTACATGAATTGTGCGAGCATTGAGATCGTTGAAGGTGCTCCAAAACTTGAACAGGTTGCATTTAAAAGCCGTCTTACTATGTTTGTGGCAAATTTAGAAATTAATGTAAAGCGGAGAGGGATAATCTAGTATAGATATTGGTCGGTCAACAACTTAGTAAGGGCTGACTAAGGAAGAAACAAATGTTAAACGCAATGATGATGCTCTTGACCAGCAGGTCATTGTAAAACTTTGTTTCAAAAGCCATTCTAATTGATTGTGCGAAGAGATAATAAAGTGTAGCTCTGGCTCAAAAAGCTTAATTAAGCAACTAAAAGAATTGTTGCTGAATTACTGCACCTCTTGTATTACTTTGATAGTCTACAAAATTATGGTCATAAGCATTTAGCTTTTCTGTCAGTAGCTCGCTCACATTTACTATTTCTGGCTCTCTAACACGCTGGTCAGTGATTCTAACCATTTGTCATATTGAAGTTTAGTTTCACTTCAACAGCCTTCAAACTCAGATTGCCAAATCTCGCACGAATCTCGCAAAAACAAATTTCAGACCAGTTAACACTCCAATCCCAGCGATTGCAGCAATATCACACGCTCAATATCACGCCGTCCTGACATTAGTCTTACTCCGCCATGTCAAAAAAGGTTTCGCTATGACTTTTAGAGAAATTTTCGAAAACTTCTAGAATCTGCACCTAGTCCCCACTATATCCTTTTGGATTTTTATAATTCTTCGAATGTTCAGTGTGTGTTTGATATGCATAAAGAACCAATTCGGAACAAGGTAAAAGGCACAAAAACTTACTGAAAGGAACAAAGGGATTTTTTTGGCTCTTTGCAACATGTGAGAAAAATGGTAGAAGACCATGGGAACTCTCCCTCTAAAAAAACAGGCTAGATTGTCCCTCTCTTTGAACGATTATGCAAGCAATAATATTTACACTCTTATCACCAGTTCTCAGGGTTCTCTCATGCACTTCTGGGGATAAAAATTTGCTAGTAGGTGTGTCACAACTGACAGGACGGTTGGCAAATGGAAGTAACCCAGTTTGTCAAGGATGACGGCGACCATTGCCCAGCGATTGCCGAGGAGCAAGAAATGAGGGGTATTAAGGGTACAAGGTACTTGTGCTGAATCAGCCCGGGCCCCCCTTAACCTCGCTCTCACCTTTACTACAGTATTATAACTAATCATCATCTATAATTCTTGAGGTTTAATTGGTGCTATTTACCCAGCACTTATCATCGAATCCTAACACAGTTAATGCCGCTTGCTCGGATAACAACTTAGTGGCACATAGGCAGAACACATCGGGTTTATTTTATTACTAAATTGACTGCAAAAGGAAGAAGATGTCGGTGAGAAGGTATTTTGTGGTACTCTGGGAGAGATTCAGTGGAAAGGAAGGAGAAATGACACAAAAGGAACGCTCCTCGATTACACACCCAGCAAATTAAACATCTGTCAAACGGGAAAAAATCTATTTTGTTCTTTGCCAGGATAGTGAATACCAAATATATCATACCAATATCACAAACCTGCCTTTAACGCCTTTGCTAAATAACAATAGTAGCTGAGCAAGAGATGATTATACGCGTCGAATTAAGAAGAAAGAATTGGTGGTCATTGTGACAGAACCAGGAAGACTGGAAGTGGCCCATAAGAGAACACCCACCTTGTCTTTCCTGGACCGTTATGCGTAATGAAACAGCAATACAGTGCCTAGAAATCAGAAACTGAGCACCCATAATCGGTAGCCACTCAATACGGGAGCCTAGGATTGAGATTTGATATTCGTAGATTGACGATTCTAGAGCTTAAGGCAGTGCGTTTACTGTGGAAAGCAGCTTTCACCTTTCTTTTTTTTTGGATCTGACACATCAACTAGCAACCAATTCAGGGTGCTGATTTTCCGGTCCCTATATGGTCAGTATGCTCTTAGGCAGGCCACGGTTTAGGCGCCAAAAACTCTGGGTATCCCAACCTTTGCAGATTTTACATACTGACCAGTAGAAACCAAGGTGGCTGTTTCTTGCCTCTTGTGTACCAAGTGGTAACAATGTTAGGTGTCCGTTGGTGTTGTACACCTTGGCAATTTTAATACCATTTTGTGGGTTACTTGAGCCAGACTATCCAAAAGTAGCTATATTATAAGACCTTTATCCCAACCCAAGTAATACGCCATACTTGTCCTTAAACGCAGCGGTTGTTTAATGTACGACTTTAGAGCCAGATGAGCAGTAGAATAAAATGGCAAAAATACAGAAACTCAAAAGAATAATACATGCCTTCCTAAAGATAAATGGTGGACTCGTTTTTGTTTGCATAGGCGACACCCTTTTTCTTTTCTTTTCTATTAATCACATTTTGGGCCACCGTGTGGTGTTACCAATGTCACACCAGCGCTGAAATCTGCCATGCATAATTTTCCGGCTCACCACAACTCATTCATATCCCTATAATCACCTTGTAGAGGAACTAAGCGGCACTGAGCGCACTAATCTGTTTTCGTTGAGAAATGGTCTTGACTTTAGTCTTAGATTTGCGCATTGGTAGTTGGGGGGTTGACCACCAGCGAACACCCACTGTTGTATATTTTTGATTTTTTATTCTTTTTCTGATGCCTTTGCCGATTGTAGAGGACCAGCCGCTGATCCGCTCGGGCGAATGACACTCGTAAGCTACCAAATGGGTGGGACAAAAAAGACGATGCGAGTGTGTGTACGAGTACAGCGTTCCGTATATGGAGATGGAGATGGAGAAGCACTTGAATGAAAGCTACTTAGCATTTTGAAGAATTTCCTCGCCAACAAAACTCTCGATGGACGTCATTTTAAAGGATGGTTAACAGGTTGTGGTATATATTTCCACTCGAAATGGCCTCATCATCTGATTTTGATATCTTTCAGTCTCCAACGCCTAATCCCACCATGCTCCCGGAACGCCTCGCAATATCTCCTCCACGGCCCTCTCTTCGCCGGCATCATCCGTGTACAAAAATAGCAGACCGGAGCCTATCCTTCGGCTTACTGAGTTAGCTTCGTGGCTCGGCTCTCTAATTTTCTCGTTTTCTTTTCCCGACAAATTCACCCTTCAGTGCTGGCCGAACTTCTCCCTCTCCTCGGCAAACTTCTCGCTGACAACGTCACACAAATCGGCCAAGTCATCGAAGCCCTTCTGCAGGGCCTCAAAAGCAGTTCCCTCGTAGGTCTGAATGCGAATGTTCATCTTTGGCTCGGATGGATGTGGGATGGAGTAACCGCAGAACTCGACGTTTGGGCTGTTACTTTGCGTTAGTCCTATGTCCTCAAAGACTTCGCCGCATTATAGCACTGGTTCTTTCTTTCCGACTCTCTTTCAAGCCCCTCTGGTGCTTCGATTCTTCCATTCTCTCAGGCTCATATGCCGTCCATGTTCAATGCTCATGTACTCACTTCTTCATGATAACCCATCTCAACGCATTTCCGAGAGTGTGATCCTCGCCGGTAAACTCGAAACTGGCTGCAGTATCCGAGCTTCCTGGCAAGATTCTGACACTCTGAGCGGCAGTGAGGGCAGCAAGAACCTGGTCATCGTTGTGCTGGGTCTCGAGCGGCGCGACTTCGGTAGCGTCGACCATGGAAACGTCGTTTTCGCCATTGACGGACATTGTGTGTGTTTAAAAAGATAAAGGTCGTAATTAAAGAGGTGACGGTGCAATAGCGATTCGAGCGGATCTCAAAGGTTATAGTGGACGACGTCGCGACGAGGTTGACGAGGCTGAGGACTTGGGATCTTTTTTGTTGGCGTGCCTCGATTGTGAGGGGCCAGAAAGTCTTATCACCAAAACACGTGTAGATAAGAGCTATCAACTCAAACGAGAAGATTGTTTCTCTACTCTAAGAGCTCATGACGCAGAACATTGACCTCCAAAGCTTGTAGAATAAGGAGATGAGGACCGGTACAATCGTCGTATCTGCGATGCAACTACAATACAATAGGTTTGAGCGGCAATAGTTTGCTCCTCACTTGTGCCACAAAGATGGCGGCGCTTAAGTGGCAGTCTCTTCTTCTCGTTGATTACTGATACTTCTTGTCCTTGAAACAGTTGAAACAGGGTTGTGGCTATCAAGGTTGTTCGGTCACTGTCAGTGGTCGGTGGTTGTCCAGGGGTTGGCCAGCGTGTTTCAGATGGAGGCCTTAGGCCTTGTAGAAAAGGGTTCCATACGCAGCCAGTGGCTCTGTGGCGATGGCGGGACACTTCCTCCTGAAGGAGTGTGCCACTCTTCTCAAACGCCCCTTGAAGAGCTGCAGCTTGCGATAGAGTAATCCTATTATCTATCTGAAGTGGCGGACTGCAAGAAGATAGGATTAGCTGAATGAGCAAGATAGCATTATTTACAGCGATCTTCGTGGAGCTAATAAAGCATCAGGTCGGCCAAGGAGCACAGTTCAGTTGGATGATGATGATACGGAGCTTCCTTAGTGGCCGGGGCGGGCAGGGCCTAGGGCGGTTTCTGTATCGATAGCCTGCTTCACCCTGTCGCTCGCTCTGTATTCTTACGGGCAAGAGGTGTGTATCAGGACATTCCTACTGACTCCTGCGCGCACTCCTCTTCGTCGCCCTTTTCCCTCTAATGTTTCTGCTGATGCCCTGCTGCTTCGTCCAGGACGTCTTCTCACGCTCGCTGTCCAATACCCAAATATCTCACGCTCGCTGTCCAGTGCCCAAGCATCTCACGGCGCATTGATCGCAGGCTGTAGCAGATCCCCCCTCACCCTCTCAAATCTCTCGACACCCCACAACAGAGGGCGGCCGCCACCCGCGTCTCCACCCAAACCCATACGGAGCTGTTTGCTCGATCAGCTTGACGCGACACTTCCGTTACAGATTGATCACTATATACTCAACCTGTCCTCTACAGGGCAGACGGAGTCAAACCCCTTATACACCACAAACCCGACTCGACCTCTTTCAGCCGGTTAACACCACACCTACACTTCACCCCATTTCGCCCAAGTCTGCACCAATCTTCACTACTTTCCTCCATCTACGAACTCCCAATTCTACTTGGTGGCACAGCTCCAACCGTTCATTTTACACTTATATCATTACACAGCAGCCAACGCTCTCTAGGCCAAACTTTCCACTGCGGGCCTTCCTTACGCATAGCACAGGGCATTGTCGCACAAGCTACGTGGACCGTCGAACAAGCGAAGCGTACTTGACCCTAAGCAAGCAACTCGACCGCTATCCCTCATTCAAGCTCCCACATCATGAGTGCCGCCATCGCGATGGCACCCTCCCTTGCTCTGCACGATAGAAACGTCGACACTGTGCCCCAGCAAGCACAGTCCCAACAACAACATCAAAACACACAAAATGGAGATGGTCGTGCGTCGGCCTCGGGACAGCAGAGCTCTCAGGCTCCAGCACCACGAGCTGGTACCCGGAGTCCCACCGAGAATGGCAGCAAGAGCTCTCCGACAAAGTATGTAGCCGCTGTGGGAGGTGAGGCCGACGCAGCTAACATCCTGAGTAGTCTTCGAAATGGCGTCCCTCCAAGGATAGTCGTCAAGAAGGAGCCCTCATCGCCCGGACCTCCCACAGCGCGCCACAGACCTCGCAAGCTCGATCTGACTCGCAAAGAGTCGAGCGCATCAACGGCCTCGAACAGGGGTCCATTGACGTCCAGAGAAAGTGGAGGGCTTGGGATTCAGGATGTGGGATTGGCGTGCCTGTCACCAGGATTTGTCACAAAGGATCCAACGATGAGGGAACAGGTGCAAAGGAGCATTTCTGTGCGAGAGCAGCAGAGGCATATCATCGAGTCGAGGTTACAACAGACGGTGAAGCCAGGAGACGCGCCAGATAGTGCAAAGGAGATGCCAGGTCCTGCGTCATTCGGGGGTATGAAGACGCCATCCTCGCGGAGGAAGGCGCCGCCAGGGTTGAGCATTGTTGCGCCATCGCATGAGCAGTTTGCGAATGAGAGAGTTATTCAGTCGGCACCTTTGAACCAGACTTTCACTGGGCGCCACCAACCACATCCTGCGACCAGGCACATCCAGAACTATCCATCAAATCTGTCACATAGCTCGCACCTCCATCACGTTCCAGCGAACCAGACAGAGAACCGTTTACCACCAATATCCGACGTATTCGCGGGCGAAGGGCTCGGACATAATCGCGAGCCACCGAGGACCGCTTTCTTCCAGAACTCCAACGACAACTCGGCTCATTCATCTCATTCGAACACTCGTCAAAGCTTCCCGTCTCCGGGGCATAGTGCAGCGCAAGGCCCTCAATCCGCACGCCCACGCGACTTCAGGTCGGCAGAGGAGGCACAACAGGAACTTTCTGGTGGCCGCCCAGAACTACTGCCAAAACTGGTTCACTACGGTGGCCACCAGCAACCACCAACTCCCCCAAGCCCACTGCAAAACAACGGTATGAGACCTGAAACCGGCAACCAAATCCGCATTCAGCACGCCACGTCACGCAGACGTGGTAGGGATGAGTATGAAGAGGGTGTCAGCCCACCACTAGGCCCGGGGCCAAACACGTCGAGAAGGACAGGTCCATTTGGCGAGGGCAGAGATAGCCCAGATTTGCAAAGAAGAAAGAAGGAGGAGTTTTTGAGGTTGTGCGACCGCGCGTGGGATTTGTTTCATTCTTAACTTCTAATATTCCGCTGCGAGACAGCGCGAAGCGTGTGCTTTTGCCAAATTTTCGCAGACGGCTTAGGGTGCCTTGTGTTTTCTGCCGGCGAGAAGGCAAATTTTAGGGTGAAAAGGTGGAAGAAAAACGCATATCTATTGATTTTGGACATGACGGGGGACGTGAGGACGGGACGTGTTGAGTATGATACGGCGGCACTCCTGCGATGTTAGCGGAGCGAGTTTTGGCGTTGTGGATCTACAATTAACCCGAAGGCGCTGCTATACGTGGGCGTCCTTGGTAATGTGGAAGTTAGTTTTAGCTACTTATGGACTCTTTCCTCCTATGCTGTGTCTTGAGTCGCTCTACTGTCCCTTCCGTAGTAGTCGTATACTCTTGCTTGTCACCGATCTCATGTATAGCTATATAATACAAATATAAAGCCATTTGCAGACCTAAAAAAAATGTCAAAGTGAGCATCTGCCATCAATTATCTCTTCTCTGTGCTTCCCGTTTTGCAGCTAGGCCCATCGAAGACATCTCGCTATTAGTTTCAGATATACCGGACACCGGAAATGCTTAGACTCGTTTCATGTCTTCGCCCTTGGTCATTGATGTTAGAGCATGAGAAGACGCTAGTCATGTAAAAGGCAAAATTTGTGATTGTATTAGGCAAAAAGCTACGGAAATTAACGTAACAAATTGCTGATGTTCTCGAGCCCACAGAGCTAAATGAAGCCAGTTTTCGCCAAAATAGAGACTCGTGCCTCTCATCCATTGTACCATGAAGAAAATGCCAAAAACGCCGATTGTGTTTTGAGTAGACCTAGGCTGGAACCAGGCCCACCGGGGGGTCCAACTCCAGGGGAACCCCGCTAGCTGCCGAAAGCTAAGATATTGTTCTGGTCAGAGTCACTCCCGATCATAGTTGTCGCGTGCAGTCAAGGGACTCTAGTCTGAAATATTAGCTAAGATTTTAGCTCAGATAACACGATACTTACAATGATAGTTGCTTCCACCGGCTCCGTTGCCATAGGACATTGACTCCTCGTACTCATACTCCTCCAAGGCTGAATAGTCAGTAAACGCATGGTGCATTAAGATTCTCAAGCAAAACTTACCGGCCAGTCTGGTACCACGGTCGAATTGAGAACGGCGGCGACGTTGTTCATCTCTGTAATGCTGCCCGGCGCGAGGAGCGAAGAGACCTTGAGACAGTCAGCCTCAGTATAATAGCCGACTCCTCATGTAGTAACTTACCGACGTGCTCAGCGTTCTCCACACTGCGACGCATCTTAGAAGCATTGTCTGGAAGTGGGAACTCCTCCTCCTCCCCAGCGTTTGGATGATTTCCAGCATAGAAGATCTATAATGTTAGATACTATTGCGTGTCTTCGCACAAGGAGAATACTAACCTTTGGCCTAAATGATGGATGCTCGAGCATAACAGAGCTGTTTCTGAACTTCTGTACAAGGCAATCCTTGCCTTGGATAGCTAGATTCGGGTCAGTCAACAACAAAAAGGAAATTACGCATGGCTATGACTCACTCGCATAGGAGACCTCGGCTACCTTGTCGCTGTTGAACCTGTTCCTGTTTAGCATTAGTGTTACCGCAGTCTAACAAAGACGGGCAATCTTCTTTGTTTTATTAAACTTACCATCTCTGACCAGAACGAGCCTCAACAAACTAAACCAGATGTTAGCAAAGAGGTAATAGGAAAAGCTCCATGAATACTCACGTTGATGATGTGCCATGGGTCCTCAAAGTTGATGAAAGCATATCCGACACTGCAATATGTTAGCTCAATCATTGGACGAGGAACAGCAAGAGTTGTCTTACTTGCAATTGTTGGCAAAATCGATGCGGAGATACATGAAATCGTACAGGCCAAAGCTTGTCTCGTCAATGATACCCTTCAGCATGGTCTGGTCGATCTTGTTTGGAATGTTGCGCAACATAATCTGTCCTAATGTTAGCACTCATAGGCGAAAACCCATGGACAGAGACCACCAACAGTTGTGCGAACATCAAGGCCTTGACGAATCCTATCAACATCAACAACGTTGTGCTGTCCAACGGAGTTGTTGAAGGCAGGACGGCTTGCGCCACGGATGGCATTTTGACGACGGCCGAGAGCGTTTGGATCCTGGAAATCACCTCTCATTCCCCCTCTCACAGGACTGGGGCTGCCCATACTTCCTCCCATGTTCTCCCAGCCTGGCCTTCTTGGAGTGCCATCAATAAACCGGGGGCTCCCAGACGCAACTGATGTTCCACCATACTGAGAAGGAGAGCAATAGGTGTTGGTTCCAAATGACGTAGCAGGAGTGTGAGGCGATGCAAACGGAGCGGGAAACGCGACAGGCATTCCTGCAAAGTTCGGTGTCATCGGGAATCCTCCTGGGATGAACGAGCGACCTGTAGGACTGAGGACAGCAGATCCATATGGAAATGCGGGTTGAGGGCTGAACATCGGTGGGCCTGTAAGCGCCATTCGACCCATACTTCCCATAACATCATTCAGATCCGGACGTGGACGAACTGGGGTTTGCTGTGGAGCCATGGCAGCACGGATAATCTGCTCCTGTCTGTAGTCCACGTCTGGCTTGTGGAGGGCCACGGAGAAGAGGATATTCTTGGCAGGTGTTAGCACGAGCAATCAATCGAGTACGTGATAATTACCTTCAAGTTCTGTCCGTTCAATCTAGCCACAGCCTGGTGAGCTGAGCCGACGTCACGGAACTCGACAATCATGCGAAGTGTTCCAGTCTCAGTTGAGGAGATGGTCTGATGAGCATAGACTGGGCCCTCTACCTCAAGAAGTTCCAATGTGACCTTCTCAAACTTGCTCATGTCATGGCCGTTAGTGCTTGGGAGCTTGGCGACAACCATGACCTGGCCTTCATATGAAGACACAAATGGAGACCCCGGATTAGACTTCTGTAAACCACATTAGTGTATGCTCACACTATTAACTCTTTCACATACCTCTCCGCAGGTCCCTGGGGAGACGTAGTCGACAGTCCATTCTGGGTGCGATATTCTAGCATAGTTGTAGATATCAGCGGCGTCGACCACGTCAGAGAAGCGAACGAAAACCTCGTTGTTAGTGTGGTAAAAACGACGAGTAGCCTTCTCAGGAATGCCCTTCTCCTAGGAATTTGTTAGTGTGGCTCTAAATGATTGCTACAATGAGTGTCTGCCGCGACTTGACTTGACTGCGTGATAGTTTAAAGAGAGATCCCTTCATAAATCCCATGCCGATTGAGAATGGGTCATATACGAGGTGTATATTTTAACTGTTATCCGAAGACTTACCTCGAGACAGCTCTCGACCTGCTCTCTAACAACCGGCGCGTATATCCCCGAGATTCTTAATGCCCTCGTGACACGGGTGTCGGTACTGAACTGCGTTGTTCCAGCCTTACCAGCGAATTGAGCAGCAACTGGCTCAAATGTTCCATGCTGTCGAACCTTAACAGCGCTAGCATTGAAAGCCTGTTGCCCATAACTGGAGTTGTCATGTTGGCCCTGGTTGTTCAGACGAAACGTGATTGGCTGGAAAGTAGGGGCGGTGGCACTCAATTGCTGCTCAGGCTTGGCCTTGGCACGTGGAGTGGTGAAGGGGTCTTTATCCTCATGCTGGCTCTGTGGTTTAGTGTGATCGATAGAGGAGTCGGAAGAGTCAGATCCAAAGGTCTGGCTCTGGCCTGGCACGTCAGCGCCACGCCCTGGGAAAACGATGTAAGCGAATATTTTGCAAACCAAACGGTGAGGTTGAAATGATCTACGTTTGATTTTGGGCAACATACCTTGAAAAGTGCGATCTGAAGAAGACATCGCGTAATGTCAATCAACAGTTATTGTCTGTTACCGAAGTTTGCAACAAAAGTGGAGTTGAACAGAAGTTGCTGTCAAGAAAGAACCAATTGTCAAAAGAGACAAAGATACAAGTGATCCAACGACTTAATGCCAAAAGAGGTATTAAGTTGAAGGAAGAACCTGTGTTACGTGAACCCAATACAAAGATGACTTTGTGTCGTAAAGGTCGCGAATATGTGAGGATGAATGTATGGATCCGAGAGAGAAAGAAAGTAAAAATATTTTGGGGGGATAGGGCAGACTTAAAGTGGGAGAAATTCGAAGATTCTCACTAGTGTAATCGAAAACGTTCACCTGGGAGGCAGGAGCAGTGCAAGCACTTACCTGCGTGGAAAGGTTGATAAGACGAACTAGGACAAGTGGCAAGAAAGCTTGAGGAACTAGTCCCAATGTAAGCTACAGAAGCGCACTAGTGCGCAGCTTCAGGTTTTAAAACCGATCTTCGAGTAGCACAGATGAAGGAGCAGCTCGCGTACCTACACTAAGAAGCTCTAGCTTGCAATCTAGCTCTCCGGGCCATCTCCACGACACAGCTCCACGAGGATACCCCGACGCGACCACGCGATGAGACGAGTCTAGTTGACTATTGGCTGTTGCAAAGTTACGGGCCGTTGCGCTCTACCACAGTGCCTCGAAAGGCCATGTCTACCTCAAAATTACCACCCGATTAACGTCGCCAGCGATGCGCACCATAGTAGGCGCACTTAAGAAGCCGACTCTGGGGTGGGCGCAAGACAGCCCTGTTTATATTTGCCCGCGTTATTCAGTCTCTTGTGGGCGATGTCATTTGCGCGAAGTTTCTCATCACTTCTGCGCTCGACCTTGATGTTGCGACGCTCGCTCTTTCCCAATTAGGAAGACGACCACGGCTGGCAGGAGTGACAGCATCCCTGTTGAAGCTAGAACCACCGCCGCGTTAGCGCACGGACCAATCGTCACCAAGCCTGGAACCCGAAACCCTCAAGGTCTCCTAGACAACTACCGCCAGAGCACCTAAGGACTTGAAGAGTGCAATGACAACTCGATAAGGCGAGACATATATTCGTGGCCGAACCCTCGATCCTCTTCTTTTGCTAATCATTTAACAACAACTCCAATACAATAAAAACTTGTATTCAACTACGACCTATCGTCAATCCGCCAGCACAGGGCACGATGGCCCCCCCAGTAGAGCCGAGAAGCAATGCGTCGTCTCTAATCCAAAAGGTACTTGTATCGACTAAGTCTTGATTATCCCAGCATACTAACTCACTGCCTTAGATAATGCTGTCGCCTAGCGACAGCGACTACCTCGACCAACTTATACCGGTTATAAAGAGTGCGAGCGCTTCAAAGCGCGCACCTGCCTTACAAAAGAGCCTGCTACACTATGCCGAACAGCGCGAGACAGAGATTGAACGAATGTGTAACCAGAACCACCAGGAATTTCTTACTTCTGTCAATAAGTTGCAGAATGTTCGTGAGGGCACCGTCAATTTGACGTCGGAGATTCTCAGTCTAAACCAGTCTATTCAGTCGAGTACTGAGAAGCTGGCTGAGCACAAGAAGGCGCTGGTTGATTCCAGAGGCGTCCGTCAAAACATCGATGAGGAAGCCCAAGCCCTCAGGGATTGCTTGGAAGTCCTGCGTGTGGCAAACCATGTACACGAGCTGCTGGCTAAGAAGAACCATTATGGTGCGTTGCGTGCCTTGGACGAGCTACAGAACGTGCATTTGAAGAAAGTCACTCAATATAAGATGGCGGATATGATCCAGAAGTCTGTGCCTGATACGCAAAAGCTCATTGCCGAGGCAGTGATGAACGACCTGAATACTTGGTTGTTCCGGATTCGAGAAATGTCACAATATCTTGGGGAGGTGGCTTTCTACCACACCGACATGCGCCGAAACAGACAAAAAGCTCGTATGGAGGAGGATCCAAACCTCAGAAATTACAAGCTGAACTCGGCAATAGAGTTGGTCTTTGATGAGAATGAGGAGTATGATGTCCTTGACAACGATGAGCTACAGGTCGACTTTAAGCCATTGTTTGAGTGTCTTCATATACACGAGGCTTTGGGCCAAAGTGATAGATTTCGGAGCGAATATGCCGCTACCAGACGGAAGCAAAAGGAGTTGCTCTTGCCTTCATCTATCACTCTCATTGGCGAAGACAATGCCGATTTGAGCAGTCTACTGGAGGGCATTGCGGGGTTTGCCATTATTGAGAAAGCTACCATGCGGCGAGCACAAAACTTGAGGTCTTCAGTCGATGTGCGTCACCTTCTGCTCGTTATGGGAAACTCTGCTGACAACTGCAGGTAGATGAATTGTGGGATTCAATGTGTCAGACCGCCATACATCTGATATCCAAGGCGCTAGGTGAGGTTCACGATGCCCAGCTAGTCCTCAAGATTAAAGGTGTCTTGGCTCTGTTCATACAGACAATGGATGTGAGTAATTATGGTTATTGAATGTGCCATTCAGTACTAATTCGTGCAGGGTTGGGGTTATTCTGTCACGGCATTAGATGCGTTCCTGCTCGACTTATTTGAAAAGTATGCGGAGCTTTTGAAGAAGCACTTCAGCGACGACTTTCAGCAGGTGAGCTCTCGGTGCTTCAATGTACGAGCTACAGCACTAACTGGCATGCACACAGATTGTATCTACCGACGACTACATGCCCATGCCTATTGGAAACATGGAAGAGTATGACAAAGTTGTCAACGTCAGCTGGTACAAGCCAGAAAAACCTAGGGAGGAGCTTTCGTACGAAATGCCTAATCAGATGTTATCTGCCAAGATCTAACTTCTTGCAGGTTCCCGTGCGTTCTGCCGTTCTCGCAAATGTACCCCCTCTGTTGCATCGACATTCGAAATTTTCTGAATCAGTTCTACTATTTCTTAGATGACCACTTTCAGCATCCGAATGTCATCGACGATACTCTCAGAAAGGTAAGTACAATTGTTGATTCCCTTGTAAATTGCACCAATTAATCATATGTTTCCATAGTCATTGGACCAGCTACTTTCAGATAAAGTCTGCAAGTCTTTGGTAGAACGCCTCAATTCTCAGTACTTGGGCCAGATAGTCCAAATTTTGATAAACCTAGAGCATTTCGAAATCGCGTGTCAAGAGCTGGAACACCTTCTCATCGTCGCTCGGTCGTCAACTTCAGCCGATGGACCGATAGTGCTCAACGCGACGGAAGAATTTCGGAATAACAAGAAAACCGCAGAGAAACGGATATTTGAGCTCGTCAACTCCAAAATCGATGATTTAATTGAGACAGCAGAGTATGACTGGTATGTTGAGGTTGGGATTTAATATCTCTTGGCTACGACTTGCTAACGCACTCTTAGGATGGCACCGACCCTCGAAGGAGAGCCCAGCAATTACATGCAAACTTTGACACGATACTTATCCAATATCATGAACTCCACTTTGTTAGGACTTCCAAGAGAGATCAAAGAACTAATCTATTTTGATGCATTGAGTCACGCGGCGAACATGATACTGGTAATACATCTCGTGAGCTTGCTGTATAAATTTGCTAAACACACCTGCAGGCCCTGCCACTATCTCCAGACGTCAAAAAGATCAACCCGAATGGGGTAGCCGCCCTCGCCAAAGATGTGGGCTACCTGGCAGAGTTTGTGGACAGCCTTGAAAACGCGCCAATCCTCAAAGAGAATCTGGATGAGCTGTTACAGACAGTTCATTTGATGCAGACTGACAGTCCAGATGAGTTCTACGACATTTCGATGCGAAACAAGAAGTACGGCAGAGTGGACCCATTGAATGGCCCTAAAATCCTCGAGAAGTACGCCAGACACTAGTATGAAGAGCGAGGTTGTCAAAGCTAACAAACACTAGGCTTACTTACTCCGTCGCAAGCCCAGTTATTACTGATCGCCTGGCAAACTTCTCTTCGCGCTTCGGAATGAAGTAGTCAAGCAATTGTTATAGCAAGAAAAAACGTAGCGGGTGTAATACTAAATGTACAGTTCATCACTTTTGGCGAAAAGTGCTGTTGAAGAAACGGGAGCTGTTGAATTGTATGAGCGCCAGAAAACCGTCCCAACACCCAAACCTCGAAACGCCTGATAGAACAACGCTGACCATTCCTTAAAGTAAGCTGGCTCAGTGCTTCAACCAACTTCATAATCCCTCTCGCCTTCTGCATCTGCATCACCCTCGCCTCCGTCATGGCGGGCATAACTATGTCCCGGGTCTTGGCCAACAGAAGGATCCTGAGCACGCTGCTGCGGGACGTGATACATCTGGTCATTTGATGAGTGTGAGACCGTACTGGAAAATTAATGGCATCTTACCTGCTGCTGTTGCATAGGCGGGTAACCGTACATCCCCTCCATCTCGCTGTACATGTGTGGTTGAGCCTGGCCATAAGCTGGGATAGTGCCTGGCTGAACTTGTCCAGGGTACATTCCTGGCTGGCGATAATCTTGCTCCGGGTTAAGGTTATGGCCCAGAGCATAATCCGGTGGCGCCATTCCATGTGGCTGGGCTTGATGGGTGGCCTGCTGCTGGGGTAGCTGACCCTGAGCTGGAAGCTGAGCTGCAGGAGGAGGAACACCTTGAGCTGAGGCATTCTGAGCCGTAGCTCTCTTGGCATGTGAGGCGGCTTCCTCTCGTGGTACGATGTCTATGAGAAAATCGAACATGTCACTCTTGCCGAGGGCGGATGCAATATCGGATCTTTGCAGTGTGCGGCGCTTATTTTCTTCGGCATGAATCCAAGCGCGCATAGTGAGCTCGGTGATGAAGATATCGCACCCTTTGGCGAAGAGTATTGGAGCCTCGGCCGAGATCATTTTCACGTCTGGATCCGCCTTCATGACTTTTTTGATTCTCGCCAGCGGAAGCTGGTGGAGCTTGTAATCATGATTGTCAGTCTCGAGATGATTGATGATCTGTTGCCAGTATGTGGTGAGGATATCTCTGTAGTTGCCCTGGAGACCTTGGTTTACCTGTGTAGTCAATTAGAAACAACTCTATGCATGAAGAACAGCATGGCTTACATTGGCCCAGGCGCCGGTGTAGAACTCTGGCACTGGCGCATAACCTTGAGCTGAAAGCTATGAAATAACGTCAGTTTGTATGCCCTGATCCTGAAATAGACTTCTTAAACCGACGTACAGAAGCGCTTGCACCTAATAGCATTGGTGATTAGCATGCATGTTCATCCCACTTGATAGCAGTTGGCATACCATAGTGGCCGCCTTGGTTTGGATCATAGACAGGTTGTGGACGTTGTTGTTGCTGCTGCTGCTGGGCAGGTTGTTGCTGCTGTTGCACCTGGCCATGCGCGGCATTTTGAGTATTGACTGGGTCCATCCTGGCGTCCTTCGCCTCTACAATTGTTGATGTGAACAAATATGATAGCGACGCAATGTGTGAGAAGCTACAATTTATGTTGCGAGCTAGAATCGGGTGGACGGGTGGTGCTTTCGATCGCGAGTTGACAGGGTGGACGTCCTTTGCTGAAGCTTATGACGACGATTGGCTGCCAAAACGAGGATCTAGCACTGGCTATATATGAACAATGTTTGCCGCGACTCGGGACCTGGATGCGCTTCCAAGTGCTGTTTGGTGTTGATGCCCAATATGCCTGACCCTGGGGCTGATCCAACGAGACTGGTGACTGGAATCCCGGTCGGGGCCAGCGACGCCGACCGTATTGCAAGCCCCGGATTCTCGAAGTGGCAGGGTGACAACACAACCACGCCTGCTACAATTACCACGTAGGAACCAATAGCCAACTCAGGACATTACCAACAAGACGAGATATTTTCAGTGAGATTATATAAGCACTAATAATTTAGGAGTATATCAATCTACATCGAACTTGGCAGCTTCTTGCGGAAGTGGTATATCACAACAATTATTATGAAGCTTCTCACCGCAAGGCGCTTATGCTTTTGACGTTCAGCCAGGTACAACTTTGAAGTACAGAGCATAACTAGTGAAACAATGCCTACCTGCTGCCTATATGCGTGCGACAGCAGTGCGAGCATGATATAAATTACATCAAATTCAGACAAGTACTGGATTGCGTGCAAATGATTTGAAACGGGAGTGTTTAAGGTGTTGGCCATACAGCTTACGAGTAGTCCCGCACAAGGCTGTACACCTCACGTGTCTCAGCCTTTCGCGCGCCAAGCAATTCGCTTATTGGTCCTCATCCAACTTTAATTTTCTGTCAAAACGCCGGCTTGATAACTTTCCTTTCGAAAGCTACCTTTAAGGCATTCAAACGCTTCCAGTGAAGTGACAGAAATCGCGATGGATGATCAAGAGCTCTCCGAGGAGCGCATGCTTGAGCTTCTTGGTGACGCCGAGCAGAGACTGAGTACCAAAACAACAACGCCGTCAGCTCTACCAGTCTCTTTGTCCACCCGTGATTCTAGGTAGGCTCTCGCTCTTCGCTTAATACAAACTCATCTAACACACCAAACAGCATATCCACCGCATCTCAGATAGGCTTACCGTCTCTTTACGTGAAGACTACGGCCCATGGGGCCGCAGTTGACCGTGATCGTCTCATCACCGATAAGGAAAGGAAGTTGGCGAGTCAACCGCGTTGTGTTGAAGATCCTATTGCCGCCAAAGCTGCATCTGCAAATGTAAGCAATATTCTGCTTCTCTCAGCACAGCATTTTATGAGGAAAATTATCCCAAACATATCTCGACGCGGAACTCGGGGTCCCGTCTTGGGGCCTTCTCTGCATCTATGAGAGCCGCACATTGTGCATATTCATAGTTACTCTGACTTTTTGCTTCTAAACACTCTTTGTCTCGGCCAACATGTTTGCGAACTGTTCTGACCATTCAACAGGAAAAGAAGGCTACTGCAGGGTCACAATGGTTTAACCTACCACGGACCGTCCTTACACCAGAGTTGAAGCGCGATCTTCAATTGCTTCGCATGCGCTCTGTTCTGGATCCCAAGAGGCACTATAAGAAGGACAACAGCCGCAAAAGCGAGGTTCCAGAGTTCTCGCAAGTGGGAACAATCATCGAAGGCCCGACGGAATACTTTACTGCGCGTCTGTCGAACAAGGAGAGGAAGCGCACTTTTGTTGAAGGTGTGCTTGCTGGAGAGAAACAGACGGGGCGTTTCAAGGCCAAGTACAACGAAATCCAAGCTGCGAAGACGAGCGGCAGGAAGGAACATTACAAGGCGTTGAAAGCAAAGAGGGTCAAGAAGTCTAAGGGTTGAACGACGAAACGACCGATAACATCAACCTGCCCCTATCCTACAGCTGGGCACTCGCAGAAGCACGTTGCTACGACACTCGTGCACTGCCAGTAGAAAACGAATCAGCTAAAAGACCAACCAGACTTCGGCCACGAATTCCGTGGTTGGCATGAGCTGTGGTCAAAAGGAACGCCACGGGCCACGAGAACGGGCAATAAGAGGAAGCACTTTGTAACGATGACAGAATGCAATTGCAATAAAAACGGTAAGTTCAGTACGTATGACGCGTTCGAGATGGTGCTTTCCCACCTACGTGAAGGTGAGAATTTTCCTTTTCCTCCAAGTAGTAGTCAATCGGTAGAGCAAGAACAATACAATTTCTGAAGAGTAACATGCCATTGATGATGCATCAATCTGTTTGTCAGGGCACATTTCGTGATTCGTAATATTGCAACGGCTCTTGATTATGTGCCTGTAAACTGTCTGCTCAATCTCACAATGATTCCATCTTAACCATGGGATCTAGTGACATTTTCTGATGCTATTAACGTTGAGAAGATGCCCAGCTCTTCACCAAGGGAGGCTCATACCGTGTCATGCATCATGATTCTCAATGGATTGCAGCACTCTGCTCTCCAGACTTCCGCGACGAACCAAACTTATGTGTGCTTGCATAATACAGCCGGACGTTTCGAGTATGTTCACCTTTATTCAGGGAGCAATTCTAGGTGAGAAGGTGGGATTACAAGGTTGTGGCCAGAAATATCAGGTACGGATTGACACGGAGACCGAGCCATACTGCGCGGCAGATACCGTTCGTGAACCTCGAACATTTTATGCCTGAGAGGGACAGCATCCGACAACTCCAAACAGCTCATTAGTATGGCATCTACCGCCTCGATGCGCTCTTCTTTGAGTGCGGCACTCCGTCTCAGAGTAAGTTATGCGAATTCGGCTTTGATGGGGCCCTAATGCTGACATGCAACCTACCTAGAATGTTCCAACCCCGACCATTTGCCAAACTTCAAGAAGCCAATTTCATGCTGCTGCTGTTATAAGGAGCGCCAAGATCGTGATATCGAAGGAAGCAACCGGGTACGCAAGTATTCACCAAGCCGTGGAGAGCCTGCGAGCCGAAGGGTGATGTGTTTTGGACTTAGGCCGGTGCGCCTCATTGGAAAGAACGAACTCTAACGTACACCTAGATCGCCCTCCGCCGAGTCCAGTGCTGCTTCTGAAGGCTCTGTTCGCTTGCCGAGAAACGTTCAGGCCATATACCTCAAGCCGTTGCGACGCGAGGCCGAATATGGTGTTCCGTCCTGTGATCTTCAGCTTAGATCGTACAGTGTTCGAAACCTCGAGTTCTTTGCCGACTTCGCATTGAGAGCTGCCTACTACCTGAACTTGCCAGCATTCGGACCGGTCCCACTTCCAAGAATCACAGAGCGTTGGACTGTCCCAAGGAGTAACTTCATTTTCAAGAAGTCCCAGGAGAACTTTGAGCGTAAGACCTTGAGGCGACTGATACAAATCAAGGACGGCAACCCAGAGACAGTTGAGTTGTGGCTGGCATTCTTAAAGAAGCACGCCTACTATGGAATTGGTATGAAGGCCAATGTTTGGGAGTACAATGAGCTCGGTAAGAGTTTTGACCGTCCATTCGATGTTCTTTTACTGACAATGATGCAGGTGTCGGCAAAACCATGGACGTCAACATGGAGAACGTCAAGGCTGTTATGGAGCCAAAGTGGGTTCACTTTGGTCGCAGCCATGAAGCTCAAACATCTGAGAAGGTCATGGAGCTCATGAACAGCGAGAAATACAAGCTTGCTGCTGCTGGAGACGCACCAATGACATATAAGACAGAGCAACTGTCACAAAAGGTGCACAATAAGTGGTGGGGTGAGGCTACTCCAAGTAAATGAACGGGAGATTGCGTGTATTGATAGAGCTATGTTTGCATATAAATGGCGTAGGACATGAGGGCTTGGCGTCAAGGAATGAAAATCCTCAAATGCAGAGAGTAGCAATACACAGTATGCCTAAAAAATGGCAGTAGAAATTCAGTATCGAACACTCTGAGGCTTCTCGCTCCTCCAAGGTAATTGCACATCGAATGATGGACTATTCCTGTCGATTACATTTGTGATGGGCCATGATAATAGCACTTCCGCATTTGAGTTGCATTAGCAAGACTACGTTAGCGGTTTCTCTACAAAATAGGTGCTGGTAAAGTCGATCTAAAATGGACCTGAGATGGCAGTCTGAACGTGGGATTCAGTCATCAGTCATCTGACCACGCGTCGGTCCTTCAGGCCGGCGCGACGCGACGCGACTACGTTGTGGCAACGTGCGCCTCACAACCGCAAGCATTGTGTCTCCTAAACCTTCAACTGCCACAATGTTAACGCCCACATGCCGACTTGTTTGGCAAAAGCAGTCCAGAAACTCCAGCCTGGCAAAATGTCGTAAAGCCGCTTCGTTGTTGAGGACATACTCATCGTCGAAACCAGCTCCAGAAGTGATATTCTCAGGCATTCAGCCCACAGGTGTGCCGCACCTTGGGAACTATCTCGGGGCGTTGCAGCAGTGGGTGAAGCTACAAAATACGGCTTCTCCAGAGACAAAGCTCATATACTCAGTTGTTGATCTTCATGCTATCACTCTTCCGCAGGATCCGGCGCAGCTTCGACAGCACAAGCGGGAATGTTTCGCTGCATTATTGGCCATAGGGATTGACCCGAAGCGTTCAATTCTCTTCTCCCAGTCAGCTGTTCGTAGTAATCCTATCTACCTAGCAGAATGCAAGCTCACAGAGATCCCAGGTACCAGCTCATTCCGAGCTGATGTGGATACTAAGTTGTACCGCATCCATGGGCTACCTATCTCGCATGACTCAGTGGAAGGTAAGTTGTTTACGTGGCTTGAAGTCCAGCTAGCTCATGACCAGCATCAGACCAAGATTTCCGTCGATGAGAACGCCTCTCCATTGTCCGGCGGAAACAAGTCAAAGCTTAAACTCGGACTTTTCTCATACCCGGTGCTCCAAGCCGCTGACATCCTAGTTCATAGGTAACTTGAGCGTCTCAAACCTTGCATTTTCTGTAGCTGAACTCAAATAGGGCAACTCACGTCCCTGTGGGTGAGGACCAAAGTCAGCATCTAGAATTTGCTCGCGAATGCGCCACTAACTTTAACGCCGGATACGGCTCCATTCTGAAGGCGCCGGAGACCATTCTCTGTAAGCAAAACTGGGCACCAGTATGAAGCATTCTAACAACAGTTAGCCCCTGCCAAGCGCGTCATGTCGCTAGTTGAACCAAGCCAGAAGATGTCGAAGTCTCATGTTAACAAGCGATCTCGCATCCTCATAACTGACACTCCTGAGGAAATAAGGAATAATGTGATGAAAGCGAAGACCGATGATATTAACGCCCCTTCATTCGACCCCATTGGTCGCCCGGGAGTCTCCAATTTGTTGTCATTGCTTTCGCACTTTGATGGTCGCTCCAGGAGCCCGGAAGAGTTAGCGCAAGCATATTCAAACCTTGACATGCGTAGCTTCAAGTCTCTGGTTTCAGATACTGTGTCCGAAGCTATTGGCGACATTGGCACCAAATATACAGAGATTCTCAAGAGAGATAATGGTAAGTACGTTGACCACGTCGAAGCACAAGGCGCGATCAAAGCGAGACAAAGTGCAGACGAGACTATGGCACTGGTCAAGGAAGCTGTAGGATTCTAGTATAGCAATAATGCAAGGGCAAAAGATCCACATACGCGCGGGTTGGTTTAGATGTGGTGGTCAAGAGTGCTAAGGAACAATATACCCAACGTTTGCGATCACAGACAAATTATGAACCAAACACTCGATGAAGTGCGTAGAATATCCTAGGCTTATTATGTGTTCTGGCCATAAGTCGCGCTCTTGGTAATGTGAACCTTTTCCTGAGACCCTGGACGACTTCGGTCCATTGTACTGGTATGTCTCAAGAGGGCGTCCAGGTTGAGATTAAATTTGGACAATCGATCAGTTCGCATGATTATTCGAATCAAATAAATATCTTCTTCCAATGTGTTTGTAATACTTATGTTGTGAGCGGCACAAATTGTTCTTCCAGAGTCGAGAAGAACAGTTCATTGAACCCTTCAACCAAATTAATTGAACAATCAGAATAATGGTTCATTTACAAACCGTCTTTTATGCTGAAATGGCTGTCTGCGTAATTCATAATTACCATACACGTTCTCGACGTCCTGGCCACATAAAGGTGGTGCTTCGGCCTTGAAAAGTGGTCATATATGGATTTGCCCAATTTGTACACGAATGGCCATATCAGGTCCACATGACAGCCTTCAATATCACAAAAATGCTCACTTTACACGCCCTATGTATGACAATGGATCATCTCGCCCACCATTTTTTTTAAATATTAATATCAATGAATATCCAGTAATAGCGACAAGTTGGATTTTTGTCTTGTCAAAGGGATATATCGTAAAAACGTCTACAAACAAATTATTACTTAATAAACATGTTTTACAGAAATGCAAATCGTGCGAAAAGGATATCAGTTCTCATATAAATGGTCGTTAATATGTAACCATTATTCATTAGCATACTTTAATACTTCAACTAGCGAACAGCTACAGTGAAGTCAGAGCATTCTTTGATCAAGTATCAGGTGACGTGTATGGCGGAGCGGAGAGGTAAGGCTCCGGCTGCAGGCTCCTTGGCAGGTGTCGTTGGCGTCAATAAATTGCGACCTTGCGCGACATGTACTCTATAACTAAGATGATATTGCTCCGCTCAATAACCCGGTCCAAGGGCCTGACTCTCTCGTCTTTGGCATGCTCGCAAGTTCGAACATACACTTCAGTTCAAACTGTGCCTTTGGCATTCGACTTGCATCAACCGCCGCGAGCAAAAGATGGAGATCAAAAGAAGTCTCCCATAATATTCATGCACGGGCTCTTCGGGTCTAAGAAGAACAACAGGAGCATGAGCAAGTATGAGAACCGACTCGCGATATCAGTGCTTCTGCTAAACGTAGTGCCCATATAGAGTGCTCACACGCGATCTTGGGCGGAGCGTTTATGCTGTCGTATGTCGCTCAAAAGCAACTTTTTGGACTCCGTCTAAGGCGACTAGGACTTGAGAAACCATGGCGATTCCCCACACAACCCTCACCACGACTACTTCGCAATGTCCGACGACATCGCCAGGTTTATTGATGAGCATGAACTACAAGACTCCACTCTCATCGGCCATTCCATGTAAGCTCGACAACATCTTGACGGCCGATCTACCATACTGAAACGTTCGAGGGGCGCAAAAACCGCAATGGCTGTAGCACTGAGATATCCTCAGAAAGTCAGCAACATAATTTCGGTCGACAATGCCCCCGTGGATGCAGCTCTTCTCAGCAATTTCGGAAAATATATCCAGGGAATGAAGAAGATTGACCAGTCTGGTGTGACCTCTCTTACCGCTGCCGACAAGATTCTCCAGGAGTACGAAGATGTGAGCCGGTGACGAAGTGCTGCAACCTTGCTGGATACTGACAAGCACCAGAACACGACAATCCGCCAATTCCTTCTTGGCAACCTTCATAGGCCAAAAGATGAGAAAACGCAGAAGTTCAAGGTGCCTCTACAGATTCTAGGCAAATCTCTCGACTTTCTCGGCGATTTCCCGTACAAGAACCCCGATGACATGCGCTTCGGAAAGCCCGCTCTCTTCGTCAGAGGCACGCAAAGCAAATACGTGCCTGATGAGGCGCTTCCAATAATTGGACAGTTCTTTCCCCTGTTCAAGTTGGTCGATATTGATGCTGGTCATTGGGTGATATCCGAAAAGCCAGAGGAGTTTAGACAAGGTGCGTCTCCACGCTTCTGCTTTTATGTAGGTAGGCCGACTAACACTTCACAGCCGTTGTCGAGTTCTTGAGTCCAAAGGATTGAAGCTCATTCAAACGATGTATGTTAGAAGCAGACAGATGTGTATCAGCCGAGGTTTAATAGGCGTGGCAGGCGAGGCGAGTAGGTAGAGTTGAGCCGGCGAAAGTGTAAGAATTTGAAGCCTTCGGAGGACGGCCACGTACAGGCTCTAGGCAATACATTACATAGCTTGAAACTTAAATTCCAGCATAGATGCATACGAGCTCAGCATGAGCAACCTCCGTAGCTGTTCGCGCTTGTTGGCCCTTTGAGGTCAACACCAGTTCTGCGCTGTGAAATGCGTCCCAACAATCCTGGAGTTGACACAATCTGGTCAACGATCTCTGTGAACGGCTTCCGCACATTGACTTTTATTTTGGAGCTGACTTCACAAAACCCGGACCCTTGCTTTTCGGCTAAAGCGGCGCCTTCTGCAGTTGTGACTTTCCGCCAGGCCTCCTTGTCAAGCTTAGTCCCAACCAGGTATGTCACTGCACCCGCGGCCGAGTTGGTGTCCACCTCGTCATACCACCGCTCCATAGCCAGAAAACTCTCTCGATTTGATATGTCGTAAACCAAAATGATCCCATGTGCGCCTCGATAATAACTATTCGAGAGAGTTCGAAACCGCTCTTGCCCTGCAGTGTCGAGCAGATTTAACCGATAAGACTTTCCACGGACAGAGAGCTTCTTCACCTGGCCGATATTAGCTATGCAGATATAGGTGGCAATGCACGGTATGGTGTCATGCCTTGAAGTCAACGCCAATAGTCGCAGTTGAAGACTCGGAGTCAAACTGGTCGTCGCAATATCTTATCAGTACTATGACATCGTTAGCCTGTTGCAGATATTATGTCTGCCTCCAGCATCTCACAAGCGGATTTTCCAGCGCCAGAAGGGCCGATCATGAGAAGCTTGATGACTTCTAGGTTATCTGAATCCATCACTTCTAGAGAATAGGACGTTATTGACACAGGCGAACTATGATGCAGTAGTTATTATGTATGGTAGTGCGACTGACTGAAAGAGCTGCGTATGTCAAGAAAATGTAGCAGAACTGGTGTCAAGCAAGATGGGACTGTGCTTGCGCACAACAGGCCTGCGACTGGACCCTGTAAGTGTCAGCCTCGCCAAATGACCGCCATACATGTGATCAATAAAAGCTTTTAAGAAATTTCAACAGCACGAGCAGTAGTAGTCAGAAGAAAACAACAGACATAGTGTGCGGGTTTTTTGAATTTCTTTTATTTTGAATGACGCCCGAACGTCTGAGTGATCATGCGGGCCCACGCCATACCCGAAAGCAAAGACCATGCCCCCATGAATACGACAACTCAAAAACCCGCTGGTGCATCATCAATTTATACGGTCTCCAAAACGGTCTCCTTGAACTCTCTCTCAACCTTCTGTCCCTGCTCATCGGTGCTGGACTCGCCGTGGAGGGTAAGGAGGTTGCCGAGATCGAACTTTGGTGCCTTAAGGAGCTTAACCTTGCGGATGTGAACCTATCCAATTGTTAGCTACGGAGGTGCTGCATGGCATTTCGGATTCAGACGTACGTTCTGGAGTGGGTAGATGCCCTGGGTAGCCTTCTCAATCTCGCGGCCGATAACCTCTGGGATGAGCTTGGCTGTGAGCTGGGTAAGGGTGCAGGAGGAAGCCTCGCGCTGGATGATCTCGGTCATCTTCTTGCGGATAGCGCGGATCTGGGAGGAAGCAGCGTAGGTGGTCTTCTTGATCTGGTTTGGGCGACGCTTGGTGAAAGCGATGGCGAAGAGGCGGAGGAGGTAATCGTCGGTGGTCTTGACGGTGATGTTGGCCTCGATCAAGGTTTGCCACTTACGGACGAGGGAACGGAGCTTGTCGGAGGTGAAGTCGAGGCCGTGGAAGTTGGTCAAGCAGTTCTTGCCCTGAACCTCATCGACACGGAGCTTAACCTTGCGGAAAGCGTGGTCCTCATCCTTCTGCAGATCAGCGAGGGAGACCTCGATGATACGACCCTTCAGAGAGTCGTTGGCGTTCTTGAGACCGGTGGTCCTGTTGACAAGAGTCTTGCCGACATCTCTGATCTGGAAGGTGGATGGTGCCTGTTGTGATTATGAGCCGGCGTTCGTTGGCTTGCGCAATCCGTGCGAAAGGCATACCTTGATCTGGTACCAATCCTTTCTGGTGAAAGGATCCTGGGTTCTCTTCTTGAGACCCTTCTTTCCCTTAGAGAGGCGCTTGTTCCTACCGCGTTGTTAGACTCGGCTCTTTTTCTCTTCTTGATGTTGTTGTGCTGATAGTGTGCGCATTTCGCATTCGCAGTCGATCAGGCGTCGATATTTTCGTGCTCAGCTCTCGAGTGCCAGGATTGAACTCACTTTCCGACAGCCATGTTTGCGACTAGGTTACCTGATCGCGCGTATAGCTGAGTTGAACGTTTGTCGTGAGGTTGGCGGTATCGACGAGATGGAATAATCGTCAAATTCCAGTTGTGTGTGCAGCGCTAGTCGCGAAAACTAACCGAGGATTACTAAGCGCCGGACCTTCGCCGCCAGGGTTGCTGCCACGCGCTTTCTTTCCCCACATCAACTGGAACCTTGACAACAACCCACGACGCGGGACTCGGTGCGGACAAGAAGAGTTATCATTGCAGAATATTGCTTTGTTTTACGTATGCATGAAGTTTATATTTATCGGAATAGTGAAGCGCGCAATTACAATTGGATATCGAACGCCATTCCCAAACGCCCGCTTATCCCCACGAAATCCCTTCCACAGGTCAACTGAGAACCATCGCATCTCCTGCCCACCGACTGCGGTCATTCTCCTTGCCAATTTGCCCTTCTCTCACTGACCAGGTTCATGCCTTTTCGCTGCCGTTTTGCTCTTCCATAAAGCCCTCGAAGCTTGGAAAGCTGAAATAGAGGCCGTTGGCTGCGCGCAGACAAACTGTTAGCGAGATGGTACGAATGCTATCTTCGGACAGTGCCATTTGGAGAGCTTACCAGCACACAAGTTCTTCTTCTCCTCTCGAGCATTGTTGAGCTCATATTCAGCTCTTCGATGTGGAATCACTGTGCCGCGGCATGGACTGAGACACTCGCCCGAGTTCGCATGGTTTTGTTTCTGGGGAGACGAGTAGGATGCCACTCGACTCAGTAGTACTGAAGCTCGTGTTGATGATTCTAATTGCGCAAGATCGCTTCTGCAGGCATTCGAGGTTGCTAAACATGGAGCCGTTGCACTTGAGCGGATCAACTTCGGTCGGCGACTTGCGCTATTCTTTGAGGAAGGCTTTCTGGAGCTCGATTTGCTCTCTACCGAATTACTATCCGAGACTGCCATAGCTGCGCTTATTCTTATATGCGCTTATCGATTTCGCCTTCACTGAATTAAAATTTCGCAGTCCTTGCAACTGAAGTGTGTTTTGGGTACTGATATGTCTTGACAAGCGCGACTACATATATCGCTTGGGCTCGATGGTTCATATCTACCATTGCATGACCATATGGTAAGCTACGAGTACCCTTGAGATGTGTACCCTTACCGTAGCGCCACATGTCGGGAGGTCGGTGGCCAGGGACAACCACAAGTCGCAGCGGGATGGCGATGTGGTGCCACCTGTATGGCTTCACTTAACGAGCTGCTACCACGAAAGTGGTCTCACTGGGCTTGGCCTACCTGTTACCACACCAGCTTGCGCGTAAGCTCATGCGCCTGGGGGTCCAGATCCGAACCAGGCGTCGGGGCAAAACAACGTGCATAGACTGTCTGTGCCCAACTCACAGACGCAGAAGCAGAACATTAGTATTGTCACAACATCACTTTGCGCCTACAGAATCAAAATATATATATTCAAATTGGTTTGTCATTGATCGATATTCGCGAAGAATGGGCCATCATTAAGTAAACATTAGAAGCTTTTAAGGTGCTCTATTCACTTGCTAAGTCAGAACATGGCATGTGGCCGTATTCGGCAATCCGTCATGATTCCGAGTCGGGTTACCAAACTCTTCAATGATCGATGCTGTATCTGCGTTAGCTTCTTCATTTGGCAAGAATGCGGGGTACAAACTCTTCCCATGACCTGCCCTTGACTGCCTCCAACTCCTCTGTGGTCATTCTGTGGCCGGTGGTGAAGTATCCTACGACGTGTTAGGGAGCGTGTTGTTACTTTTAGCATATATCTTACCAGCAGTGATCTTGGCATCGATTTCAACACGAGAATCTGCGGGAATCCATGACTCCGGCAACATGACTCTCTCAAGAATTGGAATTCTGCGGCTAGGTTAGCCAGCCTCTCATCAATTGATGTTCCTGTGTATAACATACCCTTGGTCAACGATAGCGTCATGCTTCATGCTACAAAACGCGTTAGCTCTGTGAACATAAGTCGGTTCAAAGGTTGTCGCGTACTTGCTCATGCTCAGCATGCGGTCAATTTTCTTTATTCCGAGCCAATGCAGAATATCTGGCATCAACGCCTGGAAGCGCATGTCCTTGACACCAGCAATATTCTCAGTCCTCTTGAAGTATTCAGAGGCACGATCGGCCCCCCGTTTTCTTGCGTTATAGACGAGATACTAGAAAGCACCAAGTTAGCAAAACTCATGGCTCTCCGGGAGAACGGGACTTCTACCTTGGTGACCTCTCCGAGAGCTCTTCCCTCCTTCCTGAAGTATATAACAACACCGCTCCCTCCCTTCTGGGCTTCCTTGACGGCTTCTTCAATCCCGTAGATCAGATATGGACGGCATGTGCAAATATCAGAGCCAAACACGTCCGAGCCATTGCATTCATCGTGAACCCGTAATGCCAACCTAACACTCTCGTCTGACATTTTCGCTGGATCTCCAAAGCAGTATACAGTTAGACCACCTTGAGAAAGATTAGTTCTCTGAAAGACTTACACATCTTCTGTACATACCGATTGGTGGCAGAAAAACTTTGATGTCGTTTCTCGTAATGAGCTAGAAGTTTGTTAGTGGTGCACCTATATTGAGTCAAGATTGAACGCGCCTCCGGATAGCTGCCACCTGTGTGTTCGAAAAGTGATCTCCTCAGGGTGCCCTCGTCTAAATCGTTAGCAAGAAGATGTAATTATCTGTATAGTAGCTCCTCACCTATGCCAAAGCGCTCGGCCACGCCTGGTAGATACCAAGCCTATTGCCTTTTAGCGAGGTCGGAAATTTTTAGTCAACTGGACTTACTGGCTCCACCGCGAATTTCGTCACAGCAAGCTCTCCGGATTCGTTGAGACAAACTTTGCCATCTGGCACACTTTTCGTCGCTGTTAATAAAGCTCATTTGGTTGCAACTCTTTTGATTTCAGGTACATACAGTCTTCCTTCACGAACGCTGTCCTCTAATTCAGGCAACTGTATCGAAACGTTAGCACCCTGACGAACTGGACAAGGCACACACATTGATTCTTACCTTCATGTGAGCTCTAGTGATGGCTTTTAATTCCGATTAGTGCCAAACGCTTTTTAACTCGAGAGCTATTCAGCTGCGCAAACTCACCAATGGTTGGTCGAATGTCGACTGTTCAAGTTAGCAAGACGTGTGACACTGGCGGTCAGAAACGTACCATTCTCTTGCTCGATAAGATCCTTAAAGAGCCACGGTGCCATGTGTCCAAACGGGTCCATAGAAACAATCTTCTTCTTGTCTGCCCATTGGGGGAATGGCCCAATATTGGCAGCAGGCTCGGTGTTGGTAAAATCAGGTCTTTACATGACTTTGTATTAGCCCTTTCTCGCAAAGGCGCAAATGCAGCAGAGTACTACAGCACCTACCTATGATCAATTCCAATTTCTTTACTGGCTACTGCCAAAGCATAGTATATAGAGTACGAGCCACCATGAGCTTTCTGGGTTAGCACCTCCCTATTTGTCCTTTGTTGGCGTAACTAACCTCCAATAGCTAGTCACTGTCAGCGGTGAGATGTGATATATATATTGAAGGATACTCACCGTTACGACGGCGAACTGTGGCCTGAGATCTACCAACGACAATTGGGCCACGCTTTTGAGGATTGCTATGTCCCCAGTCCATCGGAAGAGGGTTGATTCCACTCTGGCCTGGGTATGTACTGCATGATGAATTCAAGTCAGCCATACTGGTACGCTGCAGGGTTTTCTCCCGTTTAGAAAACAGAACATGCGGCGAATAGCAGCCTAGAAACCATTGCAGAACAACTTACGTGAGAATGATACGAGACGTAGCACTGCTGGCTCGCTGGTTGAGAAGTGCGATGGTAGATGGGATACCAGCTTGGCCAACTTCTGTTGCAGTCACAGAGGGAGACTTTGGAACATCAGCATGATCATGAGACTCATGGTTATCTACAGTAGCTGCTACGGCGACAGGGCTACGCTGCTTCTCATCCTTGACAGCTGCGGCATCGGCAACCTCTTTGATACCAGCCAGAATGTTGACTCGGCCGTTTATGGAATCCACGTTGGCAGCCAACTGGGACTGGTTGACCTGAAGGGCTCGCACAGCATCGAGCACTTCCTTCAACAGCGCAGATTGATCTGCCGGTGTGGAGGTCATGGCGGACTAATGCGAATATCCGCAGAGTGAGGTGAAGATTATCGAGCTTGATGGTGCGCGGCGCTATTCGCGATCGTCAGGTAAGGTGAGGTTATCGTGGTTTCTATTTGCCTAAGAGGTGTCTTGAGGTTAGAGGAGTTGTAGAGATGTGAGGATTCAAGAAGGATTCACCTATGGCGGACAAAGACGAACAACCCAGTCGAGGTAAGCAGATATGATGGGTGGTCCTCCGTTGTAGATGATGACGATGGAAGATATGAGATAGAGGAGTTAAAGATGCTAAACAAGAGGCAATAAAAGGGTCGGACTTTTATAGGGAAATGAAGAAAGTATGTAAAAATCAAGGGAGCCCATAAGCTTGGCCTGACTGTGCATGCTCCTCATGCAGGCGTACTTGCAGGGAGGGTTCCCAGGGGGTGAGTTGTGGCTGCCCTATACGGAGCAGACTCGGAGGACAGAGAAGTGATGTCTGACTAAGGTGCAAGTGGCTGCCGCCCGCCGAATCATAACGGAAGGACAAAACTTGAGAAGTGCTTACATACGTAGAAATTGCTTACTACTTCCGCAGAGTGCGTGCCTACCTACCATAGTTCAGGCTTCTATGAGCTCAGAGTGATGTGGTGATGTGACGATGTGACGGCGTGACTAACTTATTGAGATAGCTCCTTCTGTTGTTTAGGGGTCTGGTGGTTGAATGGACGCTGAGATCTCTTACGAAGACGTACTCGTAACCTGGCTGGATATGACAGCCGATACAAGTCCCAAGTAGTTTGGCGTATCGTACGCTAGTGTCGATGGAAGCGAGGTGAGGCCCACTGACGTCTAGCGAGACACAGCACGTATCTTTCACTGTAGAACTTCCGTGGCAGCTCACCTGGCAGTGTTGGCCGCTTGCAGTACAAACATGCTACGAATAGGGAGCCTGGTGCAAGCCCCCCAATCACTGTGCTCTGAGCTGCCATGCACTGCGTCGTGCTCATCTGTACCTGCACCTGAATGCATTCGAGTCCGCCGCTCCGCTATCCAAGCATTTTAATCAGGCATACCGTCTCGAAACAGGTGCTGCTGAGTTCTACGCGGCAACCGGCCGTTAAAGTACTTCCAGCGTCAAGTCATCTCCTAGTCATCTCCCAGCCCTCTTGATTTTATGATCGAGCGAGGCTACATTGCTTCTGTCTTCCGACCAAGAAGAACCGTACACCACTTCCTTGACGCAAGCATCACTTCCGCTGCTCGCTTCATGCCTATTAACTCCAGCAACGGAGCTCATATTCTGTAGACCTCGCCATTCTCTGATAATACTGATGCCGGCCTGTGCGCATTTTGCAAACTATTGAATGCTGCTACAGTAACTATTGAATGCTGCTACAGTATGAACAAGATAGATGCTGCGAACTTTGGACTCCTTCAGCCTGAGCGCGAAGTGCTGGCTGGCATCACAAGCCACAAGGGCGTGCGTATATTAGACCGCGAATGCTTTGTCATCTGCCGAATTGCTGCCACAGCCTTGCCATGCTACCTACTAAGAGGACTATGAACGACTGGTTGGTCGTCTTGCGCTTTTGCTCATTGCCGTCTTTTGTCATTCAACAGCTTTCAATTGAAATTGGCCAGTTTTGCGCGCAACAGTCAAACACTCATTTCCTCGGTCACTTTTGGCTTCTTTTCTAATAACGCATATCAAAAATGGTGAGAAACGTCACTTCATATCGCCCGAGCTTTCGAACTGATACATGTCCCAGGGTAAACGCAAGAAGGCAGCGAAGGCACCAACTAAGAAGAAGGTATGTCAGAGGCCCCTTTCTAGTGCTGTATGAACTGTCACTAATTGTATTGCAATAGGCTGAGCCGCTCGCTACCACATTCCCGTGCCTTTTCTGCAACCATGAGAACGCCGTGTCAGCAAAGATCGATAAGAAGACTGGCGTTGGCCACCTGTCCTGCAAAGTCTGCGATCAGAACTTCCATTGCAGCATAAATTGTGCGACGATCTTGCTTCCCCTTGGACCAGAAATGCTACTAACAGCCTCTTTAGACCTGTCGGCGCCAGTGGATGTGTACTCTGAGTGGGTTGATGCCTGCGACGCTGTCGCCAAAGAGACCCGAGCTGCGGAAGCCAACCGCCCGAAGCAAGCTGCGAACTCTTCCAGAAGGGCCGAGAGAGACGAAGAGGACGACCTGAGCGGTGATGATGGGTATCGTGGACATGCGGTGGCAGACGACGACGAAGACGATTATTAAAAGATACGATTTCACTCGCATGTATGGATACTGGGCAGGGCCGGGTTATTGTTAATCACACAAGCTACGAGCACGTTGGGGCGGCGTTGGACATGTCATTGTTATTCAGAACTTTATATAAGATGGGAGCCTATCCAAGTTTGCCAATCGGGATTTTGATGGAATGGGCTCGTTGAGCCTTTTCTGTGGCAGTTGGGGCTACCTACCATGCATCGCAATATGTGCAATATCATTGAGAAAGGTTGATCTGGGTGTCGGGATCGTCGAGCTTTTACAGGGTGTAAAATCTGTCGCCAAAGTCTCCAAGTCCTGGAATGATGTAGCTCGAGATTTGTTAGTTCGTTCTCTCGAATCCTAGATGATTATCTTAAGGGAACTTACTTCTTCTCGTCCAGACCCTGTTGATATTTGTCAGTACGGGCTCGATACGAGTGAACAGTTTAAACATACCTCGTCAACAAACGCGGTAACGACACGAAGCTTTGGAAAGCGCTTTGCGAAGCCGTCGATTCCTTCTGGGCTTGCGATCACATTGAGGAAGCAAATACGTTCCTCTGGTACACCTCGCGAAATCAGTACCTCAACTGCCATCGTCGCTGATCCACCTGTAGCGAACATTGGATCCAAAAGAAGAACCCAACGGTCTGCAATATCTTCTGGTAGCTTGTCATAGAAAAGCTTTGGCTGGAAGGTCTCCTCGTCTCTTTGAATCAAGATCTTGCCGATGCGCACAGAACGACAACAGTCGCGAAGTCCTTGCTCCATGGCTTCACCAGCTCTCATAATAGACACTCCACAGATTTTGCCCTGAAACATGACGCCTGAGTATGTGCGGCCGACTGGTGTAGTGATTTCGTGCTCAACTACTGGAAGATGGTTGAGGCCCTCCTCGACCAACAGACGAATGATGCGGTTGGAGTAAAAGATAAAGTCGGCACGCTGAGTGTTCTTGTCTCTGATCATGCTTTGGAGACATATTAGCACAAGCTCAAAAGCTCTGAAAATACGCCTTACGTCAGAAGAGCAATGAGCTGTGGTGTCTGCTTGAGAACATGAATATTTGGATCAGACACAACCGTCGACACCGTGGCTTCTGGCTTGCTAGCATCAGAAGGCAGGTATTCTGGGCCAACCGAACTCCTCTGCGTTGTTGCCTTTGATGGGTCCTGAGTGAATACCATGGTGCCGATGTTGTTGTGGTGGTAGTGTCTGTGGCTTAAAGTGGTTGGCTCTCTGTTTGGCTGGTGCGGATATTTTAAAATTCCGTTCTGAAATGCTCCAATCGCTATAGAACAAGCTAAACAAGGATTCTGAGTGCAGGGCAAGTGATACTTCAATGAGAAAGCCAAAAATAGACCAAAGACGTTGCAAATTCGAGTGCTGAGGAACAAAAGTTGGTTTAGCAGTTCGAAGTTTGTCGACTGTGGTGTGGTTCGCGTCTCTTATCGCGCTGGCGCCGGGTTGGTGGACGGATAGCTGCCGTGTGCAACTTGAACCCCACATTTGGCGCGTAACGCGAGGCTCGGGTGCGGGCAGCAATAAAAGGCCTGACAAGAGGTGTGGATATCAAACCCCCCCTGTCAACTTTCCAGAGTGCTAGAAGCCAGGACCGCTAAGCTTTACCTTTTGTCTCCTCTTGAAACGTCACGCCCTTTCTAGAATTAGTTTCACCAGAATTCCGCTTGGATTCCAAACACAACCTAGATAGAGTACCTAGCCATAAAAGAACAATTTGCACTTTGTGTTGCTGCATCATTTACACAGCCTGAGGTCAAGTTCACTCTTCAACCCGAATACCACCAACACATACGAATAGCTCGTGGTGTAGTTTGAAGTTAGGCCCACCTGCCCGCATACTTCAGAATCGCGCTTCTATCCCACTCCGCCTCGTCTGGAAGGCTGAAGCTTCTACATCTCACACATTTTACCGCATAAACAGAGCGATTATCCACAATCTACTCCTCCGATAAGCTGGATACTGGGTCGCTTAGTATAGAACTGTAGGACTGTCGCCCAACAATGCGCTCTTGAAGTCAATTGCTTGTTTGCGACACGAATCAGACAATCGGCGCCACCTTCCTCTCTAACGAGCACGACCTCTAATGCACTTTATTACTTGCGACGTGAGCCTGTTTGAAGCAGTACTTAGATCTTCACATTGCCTGTAATTCACCTTGACACCAAAAATGTTGGCGGTAAGCCACGACGACAAAAGGCGCAAGAAGCCAGGTACCACCTATGGGAAACCAATTCGACGACGAGGACCAGCATACTTAGCACCCGATCTCAACCTCACCGAAAGCATCCCAGTGTTCACAATAGAGCTCCCTGTACGTGCTCAACCACAAAAGAAGGTTGAGGAGAAATCAAAAGCACAACAGCGAACTAAGTCGCTTTCTGCGGACGCAGATGTCTTCGACTTTCCGTGTAGCAGCGACGACGATAAGCCGCCGCCAAAGAGCGTGAAGCGGAGGAAGATATCAGCCAAATCAGATAAACTGGTTACAAGACCGCAACCGAGAACAACACCTTCTACGACAGATGGGGGCGATACTGCATTGGTCGGAAGGCAGCAATCTTCCAGCGAGTCAAAGCTGAAGACTTCTCGTAGAGCCAAACCGATTACACCTCCTAAAAAGCTGTCTCAAAAGCCAGATGTCGAAGCTGCTGCGTCTGTGCCTCCTCCGAAGATTGGAGTGAAGCAACCGCCATATGAAATAATTGCAACCCTAGCAGCCTCTCAGAAGTCTGTCAGCAAAAGCACAAAGTATGTTCGCGCATCAGTAAAAGAGAAACTGGCCAAAAATGCTGCAGCGAAGAAAATAAGTCCGGACCTTCAAGCAATATCTGACATTAGGCCTTCGCCAAAGACGGCCTCAAGTGGTATTCCAGAAGTTGGGTCCGACCGAAGCCGCCAAATTAGCCCTTCGGCTCTAACTCCCAGGAGCGTGAAAGCCTGGAAAACATTGCTCGCCATACAGGGCACTTCTTCTTCTGGGTTTACTGAAGAAGGAGCTGGTGCCACCAAGAGCACTGTTGAGAAACGGTCCAGGAAGAGACTCATTGACTCTCTCGTAGAGCAGAAAATTGTCCCACCAAGCGAGGCAGAATGTCAGAGTTCGCATGAAGGAAGTCACCATGACAAATCGGCATCTCAAGAGATTGCTGTGGAAAAGGTTGGGGATGGAGCCAGGCCTGGACGACTCGGGCTCCCGCATAGCATGGGCTCTTCTCTGTCCCAGGTTACTAATGGTCCTCGAGTTACATATAGTCGCCAGCGTTCGATGCTGGCTGAGCAGGATGATTTTGGCCAGAGTATCGAACCTGGATTTGGGATGATGCGTCCTGGACACTCGCCCGTCCAAGGCCTGCGCATCTCGCACCACTCAAACCACGATGAAGAGCAGACAGACATGCAGGCAGCGCCCGCAATTAGTAGTGTACATGAGCTCAGACAAGCAGGCGCGACCAAGCGCTTCTTGGACGAGATTGAGGACCTTGCCGACCGCATCAGTGGCCCATCGCCAAAGCCTTCTGTAAAGCGGTCGGCCCTCATGGAACTGCTAGCTAAGATGCATGATAAGGTTTTCGTGAGGAATCTGAGCGCAAGCGGCACCGAGGAAAAAATACTTTCATCCTTAGTTGACGAGGATGACGAAGTCTCTGCATTTTTGTTGGCAGCCGTCATTGTACTATTACTCGGTTCCACCACAGCACCTGTGTTAGCAATGCACCGATTCGACCGACGCATTGTGGGGTTTCTCGCACGCCTATTAAAGACCAAAGACAGCATCACTTTCGTCGCCAAGCAGCGAAAGATGAACATGTCAAAAATGGCCCAAACAGCGGTCGCGACAGAGGCGAGCAAACTCATCGGACTACCGCTCTGGGGTGCAACAAATCCAACTATGATGTCGCCACGTCTTTTAGGCCTCGCAGGCCTGGCGTTAGTTGTGCAGCTGAAGTCAGAAATGAAGTCTTCAAAGAGCCTCCTGCCAGACGAAGTAATTGCGGCGATATTTGATATCTTACAGTCCTATGCGGAACTAGCAGCCGGCGTGTATGGCGCCGATAGTCTTTGTGGACTTTACGTCGCCACTTCCATTCTAAGCTGCTGCTATACTCCTTTCATGGTTGACTCTGTGGGACAGCCATGGGCCATGAAGAATCTGTCCGCCATTCGCATTGTACTGGAAAGGCTTATTGCGGAAGACGATTCCAGATCAATAAATCTGCGCTGTTCTCTTTTGAGCCTCACACTCAACATAACCAACAGCAATGAGAACGCAACTGCTGTGTTTGGAGTGCAGAGTTTTATGTCTTCTTTGCTATTCGCTATTGTAATGGAGTTTGCAAGAACATCGGGTGGTTTCTCAGATGAGGACGAACGCATGCAGGCCTTAGACTCCCTTGTTCTGATGTTGGGCATAATGATAAATCTACAGGAGAAACTGGAAGATGGCACAGCTCAGACAGATTATGGCAAGAACCTGCATGAATGTTTACACACATTCTCTTTGAATGTAGAAAGATCGCTCGAGGTGAGTTGCACGGATGTTCAAGCCGGTATTCTTTGCTAATAATGTTAGGTCGATTCTGTGGCAGACGGTCATTTTAATGTCGCTTTCGGATACCTTGCGGTACTCCTCGGTTACTTCACACTGTTGCAGCACTTGTCAAAAGTCATACGCGACGCACTTCCTGGTGGGACACTACAGTCTTTGATCGCGTCGATTAAAGAGTTCATCTATCATCATGAGAAGGTCGACGCTCTCTCCGCAAATGATGAGCACAGCCAAACTGGCATGACTGAGCAGTTATCTCGGATGCTAAGAAAGCTATGCGACACTGAAGCAAAGCTCGCTCTTGATCATTAGACGTATATATGTCCTTGGTATTAAAGAGATGGAAGGCCTGATGCGTATGAAATGGGTTGAAAATGGCGTTATTTCGGTGGAATGGGACCTGATGGTGGCATTTGAGATGATATACCCCGATAGATTTTATTTAGCGACCTACGCCCCAACGAGACGAGTCATGATAAAGTTCAGATACCCTTTACAGTGTGTCAGATGTATTACACTTGTGTAAGTGATTGCCTTTGCATTGTTGCCACCCTCCGTCCCACCTGTTATGGTGAAGACTGAAGGGTGTTTCTCAGTGGCTTTAGGCGGGCCAAGGTTGTTCCATGCGATGCGGTACCTGCTCAATCCACTTTCATGCCGGTTTGGCATCAGCATACCAGGGCACAATTACGACAGCATGCAACTGACAGCACGACTCCAATAAACAAATTGAAAAGACCCACATTATACTCCAGGAAATATATATATTCGAAGATGCCTGCCCCGCCAAAGCAGCGCAAGATTGCGATCGTGGGATCTCGTTCGGTCGGTAAGTCCAAATCCCACCCATATAGCCAGACTTGTGCAGCAGACAGGTCCTGACGGACTGCGCGTGCTAGGAAAGTCGTCCTTGACCGTCCAATTCGTCGATGGTCATTTTGTTGAGAGTTATTATCCAACCATCGAGAACACTTTCAGCAAAGTCATCAAGCATAAGGGTCAGGAGTTTGCGACAGAGATCATCGACACCGCTGGACAGGTGAGCTACAGTGCTCCTTCGGACGCTTCCCTCCATCGTCATATTGGACCAACCACTCACTCTATCACGCGCATGTGCTTCACGTTGCGGTATAGTCAACTTAGACCTGCTAACACGTAAGCGTAGGATGAGTATAGCATCTTGAACTCGAAGCATTTCATCGGTATTCATGGGTATATTCTCGTGTACTCGGTAGCTTCATACCAATCGTTTGAGATGGTTCAGGTTATCCGTGACAAGATCCTCAACCACCTGGTATGTCGTCTACATGAGAAGGGCTGATATTGTGGTATTCTAACTGCGGCTAGGGAACCGATTGGGTGCCAGTTGTCATTGTGGGAAACAAGAGTGACTTACGCCCAGAGCAAAGGCAAGTTACTGCAGAAGATGGCAAGCAGCTCGCGGAGAAGTATCAGTGCGCATGGACTGAGGCGAGTGCCCGGTACAACGAGAATGTCACCAAAGCTTTCGAGCTGATGATTGGTCAAATCGAGAAAGCCCAAAACCCGAATGAGCCAACAGGTGGAAACAAGTGCTCCGTTATGTAAGACAAGAAGAATGTGGTTGGGAGTATGGCTTCCTCATGGCCACAGCAGTTGGCCTGGTCTGGGTACGCAGTATGAGTTGGAATGCATCATGGAATCTTGGTATGCATAGACCAGCGCGGAGTATTTGTACGTGTAGCGAGATATACGGGCTATGCTCAACTGGAGCGTTGCTCATGGTCCCCAAAGCGAGATCAACCTAAATAGGATACCAGCATTTATAACATGAACCAACCGGTTTAAAATAATCATTTTGGATATGAAAATGAAAGAGAAGCTTCTCCGTCTCCCTGAAATACAACTGGCTACACCGTGTATGGACATAATTAAAACGCCAGCGGTTCTAGCACCTGAGTTTGAATATAAGGAGTGCCTTGTAAGTACTGTGCTCCTACGGATGGTGCTTAATCGAGGGGTTGTCTCTGAAACCATCTTATCGATCGCCTTGTCGGGGCGGCTGTCCCACTCGAGCCATCTGGACTTTACCCCACCATCACAGCCCGCCGAAACCACGTCAAAAAGTTCACCACCAACGAAACTCATCACCTCACCACAACCACCATTCCCTCCTCTCCTCAGTACAGCTGCAGACATGGGTCTCGATATCTTGGACTTTGTTACTGAGAAGGGCGGCAACCCAGAGAAGATTAAGGAGTCCCAGAGAAGACGCTTTGCTCCTGAGGCCGTCGTCGACGAAGTTATCGCTCTGTACGAGGACCACCGCAAGAGTTAGTGCGAACATCGCAGTGTTCTACGATTTTGGCCTAACATGCGATAGCTCAGTATTCGGCGACACAGATTAATACCAAGATCAACGAGGTTCAGAAGCAGATTGGCGCAAAGAAAAAGGTTTGTTCTCGTTGCAAACAAGTTTCGGGCAATGCTGATTTTCCTCTCTTCAGGCTAAGGAGGATGCTTCCGAGCTGTTAGCACAAAAGATTGCTTTGGAGAAGGAGAAGAAGACCTGGATCGAGGCTGCCGCTGAGAAGGATGTCGCCTTGAAGAAGAAGATCGCAACCATCGGAAACCTTGTCCACGACAGCGTCCCAGTTAGCGATAACGAGGCACGTCTCAATGCTCAATATCCCATAAGAGTCATATCTAATATCGCTGCAGGATAACAACAACGAGATCCGCAAGTGGGCTCCAGAGGGCGTTGCTGTTGAGAAGCGCGATGTTCTCTCTCACCATGAGGTTTTGACGCGCCTGGATGGTTACGACCCAGAGCGTGGTGTTAAGGTTGTTGGTCACCGTGGATACTTTTTGAGAAAATGGGGTGTCTTCCTGAATCAGGCCATGATCAACTACGGACTGGAGTTCTTGGACGCCAGAGGCTACACTCCTTTGCAGACACCACAGTTTATGCTCAAGGACTACATGGCGAAGACTGCTCAGCTAGAGCAGTTCGACGAGGAGCTGTATAAGGTTGTGGATGGTGACGCTCAGAACGACAAGTATTTAATCGCAACCTCGGAGCAGCCAATCTCTGCTTTCCACGCTGACGAGTGGCTCATGAACAAGGAGCTTCCAATCAAGTAAGTGGCTCTACTGAAACTTTGCGGTCTTCACTCTGTCTAACACCCAAACAAGGTATGCCGGATTCAGCAGCTGTTACCGCAGAGAGGCCGGCTCTCACGGGCGTGACGCTTGGGGAATTTTTCGTGTTCACCAGTTCGAGAAGGTCGAGCAGTTCGTTCTTACCGACCCAGAGAAGTCCTGGGAGACCTTTGAGGATATGATCTCGATCTCCGAGGAATTCTACAAATCCCTCGGTGTTCCATACCGCGTCGTCGAGATTGTTTCTGGCGCACTTAACAATGCTGCCGCCAAGAAGTACGACCTCGAGGCCTGGTTCCCATACCAGGGCGAGTACAAGGAGCTCGTCTCCTGTTCCAACTGCACCGACTATCAGTCTCGCGCTCTTGAGATTAGGTTTGGCAACAAGCTCCAGACTGAGATCAAGAAGAAGTACGTTCACGCTCTCAACTCGACCTTGTGCGCGACCGAGAGAGCTCTGTGCTGCTTGTTGGAGAACTTCCAGACTGAAGAAGGTTTCAACGTTCCAGAGCCACTTCGCAAGTACCTTCCAGGTGCGCCAGCGTTCATCGAATTCACTAAGGAGCTGCCAAAGGGAAGTACTTCCCAGAAGGCCAAAAAAGCGGAGAAGCCAAAGGTTGCCAAGGCTGTTGCAGGCGCCGTCGCCGAGGTCACCCAGAAGGTCAAGGAGATGAGCACCTAAAATCGCGTTACTTCTGCAATTTTGCTTGGCCTGGAGGTGAGGATAGATGATGATGCAGTACACTGCTTGCGGATGTAGATAGATTTGTTTGCAAATTCTATTGTCTGTGAATGCCACTCTATGCTTGGTCTTGGTTGTGTGGTATAATGAGCTAGGTGGAAGACTAATAAAATAAAAGTTCATGCCAAAAGTTTACGAAATAGATGACACCATCATCATGATTGCCATGCGTGGAAACCATCAGTTACGCCATTGACGATCCTGATGGGTAAAACGGTGCCCACACTCGCTCGCGGATCGCAAATGTAAGCTGGCTTACCATTGTATTTCTTAAAATCAAAGCCGGATGAGTCTGTCAGTTCCAACTCGACATACTAGCAAGCTCTGCTGTCGTTGCCAGGAGCTGTGTTTTCAAGGGCGCGACCAACCCTTCTTCGGTAGTGCTTTCTACAAATAGTACGAGCGCAAGCACAGATTGTGGCGTAAGACTGCGTAAGGACATTTCCAGGGCAATTCATGGATTAGGAATCGGTTATACAGCTAACAATAATTCAGCGGTGGCTGGATTGGTGCCTTAAAGCGTATTATTAAAATCTGGGTTAAGAACGGGCAAAAGGAAAATAGATATTCGAAAATCTCTAACCAAACAATTCATAACCAACCCACATAATTTGGGTTTCCTCATTTACAAGAATGAAGAGATTGGAATTAAAAATACATACTAAAATTTAGCTAAATCAATTTGATTTCAGAGGTTGACCTTTTTTTTTTTGATAACCTCCCAACGTGTCTCGGACTAAAATAAAAAAAATAGCCCCTAACTACCAAGTGTTTTACCTCCGCTCAGGAAATTTGTAATATAAAGGCGAGACCTTATTTAATGGTTCTAACTTTTGAACCGGAGTACCGCAAAGGTTCGCAGGAACTAAGACTCTACACGAAGCGAACAAAAAAAGTTCCAGCGACCCAGCTCGATGAATTTAGTGAGAACCGTCAGCACATTATCGTGCGGGAGACTTGCTGCGGCACGACACCAAGTAGAGCATATAACTCTTCCAATAGAAAACATACTCAAACTACGGATACGGGTTTACCATTAGAGTAAAAGAGAAATGGAAACTATAATGCTGAAATCATTTGACATGATCCTGCAACACCTACGCAAATTGGACTGCCATGCAAAGACGTAAGATCGAAGATGAAGCCAACAACTCCTGAGGCCAGAAATAGTATATAGTGCAATCTCATCGGATACCTGCCAATGGCAGCTGCCGTTGAAGTAGTCCCAAATCTAGTTATCTACGTGGATACAGACATCCATTTACTTTACACCTTTCCACATCTTCTACATTTATATCCGCTGCTACCTGATTTCATACGTCGTATGATGCTTCCTACAAGTACATCTTAGAAACGAAGCTGCTCCTGAACCTTCTTGTAGGTCTTTCTCTCCTTTGGCGTCTTGCTCGTCTTTTTCATGATATTGCCAAGCTGTCTCGACATCCATGGGAACATGATCTTTTCGCCAAGGGAAGCGACGATTAAGAATGTTACTCCCAACCCCAAGATGAAGAGCTCGAAGTCCAGAGACATCTTGGTGAGTTGCATAAATTTTTCCAGCCACTTGGCAGGGTCAAAAAGCATATATAAGGCGAAGAGCAATGCTACTACAATAGTGATGACAAATGGCACTAAGCAGGTTAGACATTGCTTCAGGTTCTCAAGTAGGGCAACTTACGATTTTGACCCATCGACTGTCTGTATGGCGGGCCGACGCTCAAAACGATGCCCGCAAAGATGTATTCGAAGCAGGACACGAGAAAGAGCGTCGTGTTTTGAGAGTTTTCGACATTCGATTTCTCCTTCTGGAGATGGGGCGGAATGTACCAAGGCTGACGCTGCACTGCCTTAAAGCCAATGGCTTGAATGGCACTGCAGATAAATATTTGTCCGAGCAATGGTACTAAGACCTTTCTGGAGACAAGATTGGCAGTTGGTCGCTTCTTACAGAGGCTCTTATATGGACCAGTCCAACCCACGTTGCAGTTGTTAGCGTCGTGTCACAATAAAACCTCAGAGTGACTTACTAAAAATAGCAATAGGGAGAATCAGACCCAAGTCAATGAATAAGAACTGGAAGTCCCCAAGATTGGATGCCGATGCGTAAAGGAAGCTCACGGAGGTGAATTGAATGGCGGAGTACAAACTCATGTATTTGAAGCAGCTGAAACTGGTTACCAGCGCAGCGCGACCTTCCCGAATGACTTCCGGAACGCAGGTGATGTCGAATACTCGACTGGTGAATGGCGCAGCAACAGAAGCCTCAGCTTCCGAAAGAGAAATTCCAACATCAGCAGCCTTAAGAGCACCACAGTCGTTTGCTCCATCTCCACAGACTATGCCAATGTATTAATATATGCCAATCTCTGGATGGACAAGATGACTTACAGCCGACACAATATCCTATGCTCTGTAGCTTCTCAACCAATTCGTGCTTCTCATCTGGAGACATTCTGGCAAAGACCTGGCCCCCAACGAGCATCTTTTGGATCATATCAATAGACCCATAGTCGATGATCCAGCGGAAAACTTCACCGCTAACCGCCAAAGTGTAGTTTTTGAGGTTTGAAATATCGTATGGCAGAGACGCGTCAGCTTCGGCTGGTGGTGGTAGAGGCTAATGACAGTCAGTATTCTGGCTCAGAGGCATGCAGCTGTGGTCAGCTTACAACCAGTGTCTTCTCGTCCAGTGTGTAGATAGGATTGTCGATGCTCTCCCATACAATACGAGCTTCCGGATCCTTCGAGTGTCCTTCTGCAAAATGGGGCACGAAGCAGTGAGCTGTCTTATCAATCAAAGTGCACTCTCTAGCAACACTAATGGCCGTCAAGATGTTATCTCCTGTGCACATCAATTTGCGAATGCTGGCCACCTCAAGAATCTCCAGCACACCTGCTGTAGTTGGCTTCAGCTTGTTCTCGAAGATGATGAAGCCTACAAAATCGAGGTTTGACTCCGCTTCTGTTCTTTTCATCTTCTGAATTTTAACCCAGCTGATCTTCGGAACATGTTTCCTAGCAACCGCAATAACTCGGAAGCCACGATGAGTATAATAAGCCAGCAACTCATCATAATCGCTAGGAACTTTGAAGTGTTAGTTTTTATAGCAGGGAAACTAAGCTCGGACAAGAGATCTTACAGCTTTCTGCACGACAAATCTCTGGCATACACTCAGGGGCTCCTTTGACGTAGACGTCGACTCCTCGAGAACCAAAGTTTCTCACCACAACACTTGATCTTCTAAGCTGCGAAACAAATTCGAAGGATTTCAGGACACCGAGTTCAATTGGATGAGACTTGATAGAAGTTAGCATACTTGATCTGGTCCAAGGCGTCCATGGGAGGCTTACATTTTGAGAGTTCTCGGAAACATTGACCTCATACTCAAAGCCTGCGGGTGGTCTCGCTGTCGAAGGTTGAATACCTTTGCTTTGATCTTCTTCGGCATCTCCAGCATTCTGCTCGCCTTCCTCAAAGCTCCAGCCAGTAAAGTCAAACATTTTAACATCGAGTGGATCTCCGACAAGCTCGCCATCAACTTCGCGAAGCGAGTGACAAGTTGCCATTGTGTATAGAGCAGCTTTATGTGTGTCATAATCGACGGTTGGATCCCGCTCGTAGGGAGCACCTGGAAGGAGTGTGTCTGCTTCGGTCAAAATCTCACTAAAGCGATTGCCTGGCAGCTCAACCACGCGGACTCCAAGGACATCGAGGCCGTCCTCAGTCAGCGTGCCCGTCTTATCGAAAGCAACAACATCTAGCTTTCCTCCAACATTGACTCGTTGCGGACTGATGCAAAAGATCTGCTTCCTTCTCAGACGTGACAAGGCGAAGTTTGTGCCAATGGTCAAAGTTGCCGGGAGAGCTGGGGGCACAACAATGGTGATCAAATCGAGAGCACGAACAATAATGAGGTGCCATGCAAGCTCGAGTCTGACAAAGTTGACGAGGGAAGCAATGAAGCCAAGCATGGCAACACCGCCCATGACAGATATGTAGCGGAACGAGTCGCGATAGAACTTAAAACCAGAAGGTTTTGGAAATAGCATGGATCGTACTAATGCTCCCTTCGTTGTGTTGAAACCGGTCCTGACGGCCATGGCGAGACCCACAGCCTCGTCATCCTTGTCGTCCTGAGGCCTGCGAGCTCTAATGATTTTAGTACCACAGAAGAGGAAGTGCTTGCCAACCTCAGGCGCAACGGTGGTTGCTGATAGGTTCAGGTACCACAAGGTGTCATCCGTTGCTGGCGTTTTCGAAACAGGAACCGATTCACCTATGATGATTGTCAGTATCCCACTCAATCTGAAAGTTATCGTTTCAGACGGAATTTTTGTTTCTGCAGCCAGCAAAACTCGTGCCTGGAGAGTTAAGCTCGGGCAGCCAGAATTAGGTGCTCTTCTGCCCTACAAGGTATGCGGATGCGTACATGTTACAGGTTATATGCATCGCGCAGCACTTGCTGGGCTGCACACCATTACACCTCACTCTTGTGAGGAGCCGAATGCAAAAAAACTTGACGGCCTCTAAATCACACTGGTCTCTCAAAGACAGATATCGCAGCCGCCGTTCAGCCATTTTGCTTGCGAAGAATAGCAAACATTGATATTTGAGATATAAGAAAATAGCTCACCTGTCAACATGCTTTCATTGACAATGCAGTCACCTGCAAGAAGCAGACTGTCGCATGGAAACTGTGTTAATGCGGGATCGGTAACTTCATAAACATCTCCGGGGACAAGCTCGCGAGATTGTACATATCGCCCTTTTGACAAGCATTAGCAACAGTGTCTTGTTCAGACAAGGGCAATAACCTACAGAATCCATTGCGAAGTACACGGATGTCACACTCAAATCTAGAGATTTCGCGTAGGCGTTTCATTGTCTAATCGGTTAGCAGAATTCGGCTACGACGAGGGAGATAGTGCATACCGAGCGAGTTTCAATGACTGTCGTTGTAATGCTCACAAGAGAGATGAGGAAAATGGCTGCAGCATAGTAGTAGTACTCATCCACAGACCAGAGGATCAAACTAGCAATTTGAAATACATAGAAGGGATGGAATGCCTAAGGCATGTTAGCATAATCCAATAATCTAACTCTTCTGACTCACCTCATCCATAAGGAGTTGTGGGATGGTTTTTTCCTTGATATCTATAAGATTACTGCCGAAAACTGTTTCTCTAGTTTCCTTCTCCTCGGCATCGATTCCTGCTCGAATTGTCTTGATATCCGTCCAAGAGGGATCCTTCCAACTGTCGATTGAAACGAAGCGACCTTTGTACGGATGAAAACAGAACCGCATATAGCGGTAATCCAACAGTCTCAGCTCTTCCAGCATGGGATCATCGTAATATTCGTAGGACGAGAGGCGCTTCTTCTCTGCGCCAAATACAGAAGATAAGGCTCTCTCATACTTGACGACCCCGATGTGTTGAATCACAAATTCACCCCATTGGTTCTGAAGGATGGTTAGCAAGTTAATCGGTTAGCAGGGCTCAGCACATACCTCAATTACAACCCAGGTACACTCTCGAAGCGGAGTCTGTCTGCCAACAAGCGACACTTTCCAACGCGGCAGCCAGCGAAGGAGGAGCCAGGCCAAACCAAATGTGGCTATGCATAATACTGCATATAAAGTGAATCCTATCGGGCTTGTGACAAAACCAGCGACAGCAATTGTGAGATCTTCATTGATAATGTATATCTTTTGGCTCATCTTCCCCTTGCCAACAACAAAGCTCTCTGATCTACCACTGTCACTTCGAAGAAGACGGTCATGGACGGATGATCTCGAGTACGTGGACGACATACGCCTAAGCGAGAGCTGTCCTGACTCCAAATCTACGGACTCTCGATCATAGGTGTCCAAATCTTCGTCTTCAATAGCGTTGTCCATGTTGTCTTGAACAGCATCCGCAGCTGCCTGCTCATCGTCGGCAGGTTGCAGATATGTGAAGCTCGCCGAGGAGTCTGCTCTTCCTCGCCTGTGAGCAAAACCAGTTACACTTGTTGGAATGCTTTCGGACATAGGACCAGAGAAGATCTGAATATCGCATCAACACAGTTCTAAGGGGAATTTAAGGAGAAGACTACGAACCTCATCATGGGCCATTTCCACATCGTCCATGAACGAGGCGGTGCTAATATTTGAATTGCGGCGGCGGGTCGAATAGGAATGAATGCTGCCATTGCGAGTAGCACAAGAAGTCGAGCGACGTGAGCTCGACCGCCGTGAATGAGCAATTGGCGCCGACTTATTATCATTTTTGTCCTCCATTGCGAGAGAGTCGCAGGTAGCGGAAGAGGAGTGTGCGAGGACAGCCGGCTTTAGTTGGAATTGCTAGATATAGATCTACGGATATAACATAGTTATGCGAGCGCAAATGGTGTAGGGTGATGGTGTAGGGTAATGGTTCAGAGAATGTGCAGGTCTCTACTTGCACTGGTTGGTTGTTATAAGAAGGGTATTTGTCTCAGCAAAGTGAAGTTTGCGTACTCTGCGGTCGTGGTAGTGGTGGTTCCAAGGAATAAAGCGCAGCCTTGCAGTTTCGGTGTCGCGAGTCGCGAAAGTCCCATGCCGCAATTCCTCCACCTGTGACGCGCGCAGCCCACAATTGACCGACATTCTACCAGAGCACTAAGGTACTCCTATGCCGAAAGTGTTCTCGAGGATTGTCCGATTGTCCGACTCGGTATGGCGATCCCGACTCCCGAGGGGTGGCGATAACAAATTCTATTATCAGAGCTTTATCGCTTAACACGTGACGGGTAACCCCACGCCTAGATTCGTGGGCCAATTTTTACGAGGGCCTGGAAGACAACTTCACCGTTAACCCCCAAACCCATCAACCAACAGTCACCACACATCCATCGAGAAGTTTGTTGATCGACTCCAAACAACAGACTACCTTTTCGCATACCACTCTATCACATAATATTACTACTGTTGAATTCTCAAGATGTCTGAGCCAATTCGCAACAAGAGAATGGACGCAGTTCCGACCGCGCCGTATGTCCCCCACATCAGGCATGCACGACAGGACGTGTTCGACGACAACAGCGAAGTCCTTCGACTAACCCTACAAATAGAACCCCACAGAACACCCCAGCAAACAACGCTCCCATCTCATCTCACGCGCAGCAGCCAGGTGTTTCAAGCATCCAGGAGGGTGAGTAAAGTCGTTCGCGAAGCCTTATCCGCTCCGTTACTGACACAACGCTACAGAGGACATTGACAGAAAAGCCGCCGCGTCTCTCTTCGCACAAAACCCACAGCTCATCAACATGATCCAGGGAAAGCTTAGCGGTCTCGTCGGCCAGAGCTCCGGCTACATCGAGTCCCTGCCGACTCCAGTCAAGCGCCGTGTCGCCGGACTCAAGGGTGTCCAGAAGGAGCACTCCAAGTTGGAGGCCGAGTTCCAGGAGGAGGTTCTGCAGCTGGAGAAGAAGTACTTTGAGAAGTTCACTCCCCTTTACCAGAAACGTGCCGCCATCGTTAACGGTGTCGCCGAGCCAACTGAGGCCGAGATCCAGGCTGGCGAGGAGGACGAGAGCGAAGATGAAGACGAGAAGGATGAGGCTGCCGCAAAGACCGAGGAGTCTGCCGATGTTGTCAAAGGTATCCCAGAGTTCTGGCTTTCTGCCATGAAGAACCAGATCTCCCTCGCCGAGATGATCACGGATAGAGACGAGGCTGCTCTCAAGCACTTGGTTGATGTTCGCATGGAGTACTTGGACAAGCCAGGTTTTCGCCTGATTTTTGAGTTCGCCGACAACGAGTTCTTCACCAACAAGATCATCACCAAGACCTACTTCTATCAAAACGAGAGTGGCTACGGAGGAGATTTCATCTACGACCACGCTGAGGGCGACAAGATCGACTGGAAAGAGGGCAAGGACTTGACCGTCAGAATTGAGAGCAAGAAACAGCGTAACAAGAGTAAGCAGACGTTGCACCTCATGATTCTGCGGAACTGATCGCTAATGACCTTGTAGACACCAAGCAGACCCGCATTGTCAAGAAGACCGTCCCAACTGAGTCTTTCTTCAACTTCTTTTCCCCACCAGCTGTGCCAACCGAGGAGGACGATGATGATGCAGCATCCGATATCGAGGAGCGCCTTGAGCTTGACTATCAGCTTGGCGAGGATATCAAGGAGAAGCTCATTCCACGCGCCGTTGACTGGTTCACCGGAGAGGCTCTTCAGTTCGAGGAGATGGACGAGGATCTTGATGAGGGCGAGTTTGACGACGAGGATGATGAGGACGAGGATGACATGAGCGACGACCGCGATGACGACGATGACTCTGACGATGATGTGCGTTGAACGTGGAGTTTATTGAGGAGTATTTCGGCTAACATTATCCAGGATGACAATTCGAAGCCAAAGCAGGAGGCCGCTGAGTGCAAGCAGAGTTAAATCGCTCGAATGCCACTCCGAAGACTTCTGAGGCATCAGCCACCTTTCCTTAGCGGAGACTATGGCAAGCCTGACAAACTACGAGTCGACATTTTAACGATCACCCCATTCAGCATAATGAAACGCCCTTTCTTCAGTATTTGGTCATTACGGATCGCAATTCTACACTGGTGTTTGCCTGCGGAGAATAAGTGGTGCTATTGTTAAGGTTAGACATTAATTGCTGCCATGCTTGGGCGCCTCCATTTCACATAGCTTGTGAATCATTTCAGCGGTTTAGTTGTAACAGCTTTGCTGGCTGTAGACGCGTATACCACCGTCACAATATATCAGGACCTCTACGAAGAGTGTGTATATGAGTACAGCGCCGTGTAGGCTTGGGTAGCACTAGGTTCGTCCTAGGAATCTAGGCAGACTAATGAAGACGCATATTCTGTCCTTGCAGCGGGGGTGATGATTTTATAAAGCTTGGAGTGATAATGATGCTGCTTTCGTGCTTGCCTTTATGATCTTGACAGCATTTGATGATGTGATTTTGGCCGCATGCATTTGGCAGGTTCGAGTAACCTGCTGCATTCTGGAATGAGTAGCCGTGAATATACCGCCAGCATTTTATCCGTACCCGCAACCTCCTGTACTTTGAGCGTCACAGGCTAATATGAAACTTTTGTGGCGCCATGCAGTCGTATTCACACTCCGACGAGACATTTGTGTGACTGATGCCAGCAATGAGGGGCATTGATAGCTTGGTTGTGGCAGGGCGAGCGAGCTCGGAGTCCCTGGGCCCTGTGAAACCCCACCAAAATCCACCTATTCACCGGCTCCCGCGCCTGGCAGGACGGGATTCGTGATGACGCGAGCAGTTCCTGAGAAATTTATTTGGGCCTCGTACGCAAGGAGTCATAACTGCTTTGCCTTCATAAACACTAACTCTCCCCCGCCCGCCCTGACTACATCTTTAAACACAATCATGTCGTCCCCAGCACAAAACATCGTCGTTCCCACGCCAAAGATCTCGAGATCCCTCTCCAGCACCCTCGCAACATCTCCAAGTGCCGCTTTTATTTCCCCACCAGCGGTCGGGGGTACACCACTTACCAGAATGACCACCGGCGCAAAACAGCTGAAGCCTTTTGATACCCAAGATGTCAAGATCCTGTTGCTTGAGAATGTCAACCAGACCGGTATCGAGATTTTGGAGGGCCAGGGGTACCAGGTCGAGTCCTTGAAGACTTCCCTGCCAGAAGACCAGTTGATTGAGAAGATTCGGTGAGCCATGGCCTATGTCGGAATGTAGGAAAACATGAGAGTTTCAGCTAACCGATTGGTGAAACAGCAACGTCCATGTCATTGGTATTCGCTCGAAGACTAAGCTCGGCGAGAAGGTCCTGAAGGAGGCTAAGAACCTCATTGTTATTGGCTGTTTCTGCATCGGAACCAACCAGGTCGACCTCGAGTATGCTGCAAAGCATGGCATTGCCGTCTTTAACTCTCCATTCGCAAACTCCCGCAGTGTTGCGGAACTCGTCATCGGTGAGATTATTGCTCTCGCTCGCCAGCTTGGAGATCGCTCGAATGAGCTCCATAATGGTGTCTGGAACAAGGTTAGCAACAAGTGCTGGGAGATTCGTGGAAAGACTCTTGGTATAATCGGTTATGGTCATATTGGCTCTCAGTTGTCTGTTCTTGCTGAGGCCATGGGCATGACCGTCATCTACTACGACGTTCTCAGCTTGATGGGATTGGGCACAGCTAAGCAGGTTCCAACCCTTGAGGCCCTTCTGAATGCTGCAGATTTCGTTTCCTGCCACGTTCCAGAGCTCCCAGAAACTGAGAACCTCATTGGAGAGGAGCAGTTTGAGCAAATGAAGACTGGAAGCTACCTCATCAACGCGTCCCGCGGAAGAGTCATCAACATCCCAGCACTCATCAACAACATGAAGAGCGGGAAGATTGCAGGAGCTGCACTTGATGTGTATCCAAACGAGCCAGCTGCCAACGGTGAGTACTTCAACGACGAGCTGAACAGCTGGACTGCAGATCTCCGTGGTCTCAAGAACCTCCTTTTGACTCCACATATCGGAGGCAGCACTGAGGAGGCACAGAGGGCCATCGGTGTTGAGGTTGCCGATGCTCTTGTCAGATACGTTAACCAGGGTGTTACCCTCGGCTCTGTCAACTTGCCAGAGGTTAACCTTCGCTCTTTGACTTTGGATGAGCCAAACCATGCCAGAGTTATCTACATCCATCACAACGTTCCTGGTGTGCTTAAGAGAGTCAACCAGATTTTGGGCGACCACAACGTTGACAAGCAGATCACTGATAACAAGGGTGATGTTGCCTACTTGATGGCTGATATTAGCGATGTTCGCTTGAGCGACATCAAGGAGATTTCTGACAGTCTGGAGGTTCTCGATTGTGAGTTTTCAACGCCCTCCCTATTATGCTTTCCATACTGACTAAAACAGCTCGCATCATGACCCGCATCCTGTACTAGAGGATTTGCTTTCATATTTACGTTTAGACTGGTTGGCGTAAGGTAGGGCAGGAATCAGGGTATTCAACACCTGCGGCATTGGGATTGCAAAAATGAGGGAGCCTTCGGATTTGGCAGTTGTTTTCATGCTCAGTTAGCGAGCGAGTAGTATACGGGTTGTTCCGATCCAGGTCATAGTAACCTAGAATTCAACGCTGGGGATGACCGCAGCAAAAAAATATAGAGCTAGAATTAAAGCGACCCATATTCGATAGCGAATCTCATCGTGAAAGGCTCAGAGTTTCAGCTTTCCGTAAAGAAGCGTGAAGCTTGGACACGGTGATATAAAAGCCCTTGTTTCATACCAGGCAGGCCAACAATTATATGGAGCTAACCTGACCGTTTTTGATAATTGATGTATTTTTGTTCTGTCTGAGCTCGAATTTGAGTTTAGAACAGCTCCAGCGCTCCATCCCATGACATGAGGCCTGGAAAGCTCCAAAATAGGGGTGATGTGGGCCTGTCGCGCGATGTGAGCGGTGAGCTGTGGTTCGCTGGAAAGCGGAACCCCTGCACCAGGGCCCTGTCATCTAACACGGTACGGCAATACACACGACGCCAGCTCATGGAACTCCTGTTCAGCTACTTTATCCAAATACACTTTTAGCGACGGATTGAATTTGTCTACCTTTTTTCGCAACCTTAGCGACCTCAACTTCCATCTGGAGCTACAGTGCCACTCTTTCTCTCACCGCCACCGCGAATGTCTGCCCCGCAATAGACAAGAGGAACAGCTCTTTCTCCACGACCAGTGGTTTATGTCAAAGACCGCACTTCTACGACCTCTGATTCATAGGCGACCAAAGTCTGTCCAAAAACTATAAAAATGGCACAAAACTATGATATAGGAACGAGGGCGTGGCAGCCAGATCCTACGGAAGGTTGGATTGCCTCGGAGCTCATATCAAAAACGCAGGAGGGGGACAAGTATAAGCTTGTGTTCGAGCTTGAGAATGGCGAGGTGAGTTAGGGATGGTTCCATCAAAGAAGGGTATACAGACAGGCCAGCGACTGACACAGATTAATAGACACGGACAGTAGAGATTGCTACGGCAGATCTGGAGGATGATTCCAATGCCAACCTGCCACCTCTCATGAACCCAACTATCCTCGAAGCCAGCGACGATTTAACGAACCTTTCGCATTTGAATGAACCTGCTGGTATGCGCCTTGCAGCTAGGCCTGGCCACTTCTCTTTGCTGACAGGATTATAGTACTCCAAGCGATCCGTCTTAGATATTCCCAAAAAGAAATATATACCTACAGTGGTATAGTCCTCATCGCAACCAATCCTTTCGCTCGTGTCGATTCGCTCTATGTGCCCGGTATGGTGCAAGTATACGCCGGAAAACAGCGCGCGACGCAAGCGCCTCATTTGTTTGCAATCGCCGAAGAAGCCTTTGCGTAAGTGGCTCCCAAATTTCCAAATATATCCTTGTCTAATGCTTGCCAGGGACATGCTCAGGAGCGGAAACAACCAGACTATCGTTGTGTCTGGCGAATCTGGAGCCGGAAAGACGGTCAGTGCAAAGTACATCATGAGATACTTTGCGACGAGAGAATCCCCAGATCAACCTGGCTCTCGCATCAAACGTGGGCACGAAAGCATGAGTGAAACGGAAGAGCAGATTTTGGCTACCAATCCAATTATGGAGGCATTCGGGAATGCCAAAACTACGAGAAACGACAACTCTTCCAGATTCGGAAAATATATCGAGATCATGTTTGATAAGAAGACAAACATCATTGGCGCCAAGATAAGGACATACTTGTTGGAACGTTCAAGGCTCGTCTTCCAGCCATTGAAGGAACGCAACTATCACATCTTCTACCAGCTCGTCGCAGGCGCTTCGGAGGCCGAGCGCCAGGAGCTGAGCCTTCTACCAGTGGACGAGTTCGAATACCTTAACCAAGGCAGCGCGCCTGTTATTGATGGTGTGGATGATAAGGCAGAGTTTGAGGCGACGAAGGAGTCGCTCTCCACTATAGGTATCGACGCCACCCAGCAGTCAGAGATATTCAAGCTACTCGCCGCATTGCTTCACCTCGGAAATGTCAAAATCACAGCATCAAGAACCGACTCCGTTCTTGGATCAGATGAGCCATCACTCGTTAAGGCCTGTGCACTCCTCGGAGTTGATGCCAACGATTTCGCGAAGTGGACAGTGAAGAAGCAGCTGACGACCAGAGGAGAGAAGATTACTTCGAACTTGACACAACAACAGGCCATTGTCGTTCGTGATTCCGTCGCCAAGTTCATTTATTCTAGCATGTTCGACTGGCTGGTGGAGAGCATTAACCGTGGTCTCGCAACTGAGGAAGTTTTGAGCCGAGTTGATTCCTTCATCGGCGTGCTCGATATTTACGGATTTGAGCATTTTGCCAAGAACTCCTTCGAGCAGTTCTGTATTAACTACGCCAACGAGAAGCTCCAGCAGGAGTTCAATGCCCATGTTTTCAAGCTTGAGCAGGAGGAATACCTCAGAGAGCAGATTGACTGGACGTTCATCGACTTCTCTGATAACCAGCCATGTATTGACCTGATCGAGGGAAAGATGGGTATTTTGTCTCTTTTAGACGAGGAATCTAGGCTCCCAATGGGTTCCGACGAACAGTTTGTCACCAAACTGCACCACAACTTCGCTGCTTCGAAGAACAAGTTCTACAAGAAACCGCGTTTTGGCATTTCCGCCTTTACCGTTTGCCACTATGCTATCGACGTTACCTACGAATCAGATGGATTCATTGATAAAAACAGAGATACCGTGCCAGACGAGCACATGGCCGTGCTCAGATCGTCCTCCAACAAGTTCCTTGGAGAAGTCCTTGACGCAGCTACTTCGGTACGCGAGAAGGATACTGCATCGGCTGCCTCCAATGCAATCAAGCCAGCTCCTGGTCGCAAGGTTGGGGTTGCCATAAATCGCAAGCCAACTCTTGGGGGTATCTTCAAGTCTTCTTTGATCGAGCTCATGAGCACCATCAACAGCACTGATGTCCACTACATTCGTTGTATCAAGCCCAACGAAGGCAAAGAGCCGTGGAAGTTTGAGGGACCAATGGTGCTGAGTCAATTGCGCGCTTGCGGTGTCCTCGAGACTGTCCGTATCAGTTGTGCTGGCTACCCGACCCGTTGGACGTACGAAGAGTTCGCTATGAGATACTATATGCTTGTTCCTTCGTCGTCTTGGACCTCTGAGATCCGTCAGATGGCAGATGCCATCCTTACCAAAGCTCTGGGCAGTGGCAACGGACAAGGCCTGGATAAGTACCAGATGGGCTTGACCAAGATTTTTTTCCGTGCTGGTATGCTGGCATTCTTGGAAAATCTTCGCACGAACAGATTGAACGACTGCGCTATCATGATCCAGAAGAACTTGAAGGCGAAGTATTACCGTCGAAAGTTCCTTGATGCACGCAATGCTACCTTGGCCTTCCAGTCCTTGACAAGAGGCTACCTGGCTCGTAGGCAAGCACAAGACATCCGCAGGACGAAGGCCGCTACAACCATTCAGCGAGTCTGGAGAGGACAGAAGGATCGCAAGAAGTTCATTTCCATCAGGGACAACATTATCTCCGCCCAGGCCGTTGCTAAGGGTTTCCTTCGTAGGAGGGAGATTCTCAACACTCGCATGGAAAATGCTGCAATCATCATTCAGAGGACATGGCGCTCCAGACGCCAGATGCGTGAGTGGCGCCAGTATAGGCAGAAGGTTGTGATTACTCAGAGTTTATGGAGAGGTAAGCTGGCGCGCCGTGGTTACAAAAAGGTGCGCGAGGAGGCTCGCGATCTCAAGCAGATTTCTTATAAACTTGAGAACAAGGTGGTTGAGCTCACCCAGTCTCTTGGCTCTATGAAGCGCGAGAATAAGGCCTTGATCACCCAAGTGGAGAACTACGAGAACCAGATTAAATCATGGAAGAGTAGACACAATGCGCTTGAGAGCAGGACGAAGGAACTGCAGAGCGAGGCCAACCAAGCTGGAATCACTGCTGCAAGACTCGGTGCTATGGAGGAGGAGATGAAGAAGCTCCAGGCCAGCTTTGACGAGTCGGCCGCTAACATCAAGCGTCTCCATGAGGAGGAGAAGGAGTTGAAAGAGTCGCTACGTCTTTCCAACCTTGAGCTTGAGCGTGCCAGAAAGGCATCCACTGAGAATGAAGAAGAGAAGGTGACGCTGAGGCAGCAACTCTTGGAGTTGGAAGAGCAACTCGAGATTGCAAAGCGCATCATCCCTATGCCGGTCAATGGCGAGGCAACAAATGGCCTCACTGGACAGGCCCCCCAAAGTGGCCTCATCAACCTTGTCTCGTCCAAGAAGCCTAAGCGCCGTAGTGCAGGTGCTGAGACTCGCGACATCGACAGATTCAGCACAAACTTCAACCCTCGCCCAGGATCCATGGCTGTTTATGACACCAGAAATCGCCAGAACGCTACTGGCTCACCCTTCATGTCTGGCGAGAACATTGAGCATGAGCTCGAGAACTTGCTTGCTGATGAGGAGGGTTTGAACGAAGAGGTTACTAGAGGCTTGATCCAAAACCTTGCGATTCCCACGCCTGGTTCCTCTCCTGCACCGACGGATAAAGAGGTCCTCTTCCCGTCGTATCTCATCAACCTCGTTACTTCTGAAATGTGGAACAATGGCTTCGTCAAGGAGTCGGAGCGCTTCCTCGCGAATGTCATGCAATCGATTCAGCAGGAGGTTATGCAATATGAAGGAGATGATGCCATTAATCCTGGCGCATTCTGGCTCTCCAACGTCCATGAGATGCTTTCTTTCGTATTCCTTGCTGAAGATTGGTACGAGGCACAGAAGACTGATAATTACGAGTACGATAGGCTGCTTGAGATCGTCAAGCACGACCTTGAAAGCTTGGAATTCAATATCTACCACACGTGGATGAAGGTGTTGAAGAAGAAGCTGCAGAAGATGATCATCCCAGCCATTATCGAGTCCCAGTCGCTTCCTGGATTTGTTACGAACGAGAGTAACAGGTTCCTTGGGAAGCTCCTTCAGACCAACACTGCGCCTGCATTCAGCATGGATAACCTTTTGAGCTTGCTCAACAACGTTTTCAAGGCCATGAAGACCTACTACTTGGAGGACTCGATTGTCACTCAGACCATGACTGAACTTCTTCGTTTGGTCGGTGTCACCGCCTTCAATGACCTTCTGATGCGCCGCAACTTCCTGTCGTGGAAGAGAGGTCTTCAGATCAACTACAATATCACACGTATCGAGGAGTGGTGCAAGAGCCATGACATGCCGGAAGGCAACCTTCAGTTGGAGCATCTTATGCAAGCCACAAAGCTGCTTCAGCTGAAGAAGGCGACTCTCAACGACATTGAGATCATCCAAGATATCTGCTGGATGTTGTCGCCTAACCAGATCCAGAAGCTGTTGAACCAGTACCTGGTTGCCGATTACGAGCAGCCGATCAACACGGAGATCATGAAGGCTGTTGCTTCTCGTGTGACGGAGAAGAGCGATGTTCTGCTGCTCACTGCAGTGGACATGGACGACAGCGGACCTTATGAGATCGCCGAGCCACGTGTGATCACGGCGCTGGAGACTTACACTCCTGCCTGTAAGTTCTAAAAGCAATGCCATCGCGATGATTACTCTTAATAACACTTTTATAGGGCTCCAAACACCACGTCTCAAGCGCCTCGCCGAGATTGTCTCGGCGCAAGCCATGGCACAGCAAGAGAAGCTGGAGAGCAACGCCGACGCATACTCCCGCGATGATCAGGACGAATCTCAATACGGCGATGAGCCAGAGGACCGCCTTGATTCACAGGCAACCTTGGTCAATGGCGTTTAAGAGGTTAACATGAGACGCTATCACGACTTTCAATGTATATTCTCCACCAGCATTCGATTAAGATTTGCAGCATTCCCTGTCACTTCGTCTTTTGTATAAGTTCTAGACTTCGAAGTATTTGGCGTTATTGCGCTTCGAGATGGCGGCATTTTGTGGAATCTGATGAGGAAAAGAAAATTTCATGTAGAATCTGGAATAAATTCTGACAATGTAAAATGATAAACTAGCCGGCACTTCTCTTCTCGCTCAAGGTGATCTTGCTTGTGCAGTCACCTGCGTGTGCCCACAAAATAGTTTACATTGTTGCATGGATCATGTACCTCAAATGTCTAGATAATGTGGAGAGAAACATTTGCGCTTTGCGCATATTGCTCTCCACACACAGCAGTTGATTGCGTGAGCCTTCGGACTTCGAGAGACTTCAGACTCGACGGGCGACAGTTGTCAGTGAACGCCACATTAAAGTAACCACACCGCCCCAAGTATTCTGCCAGTCCTATCGATAAGCAACCCTGCGGGCGCCCTTAACATTTTTCGGGTTTACCCCAAGACAAGCAGCTCAAAAACTCGACAGCGAGCATATAAATCATAGAAAGCACATCATGACGCGCCCAAGGCCAAATATCATCATCACGGGTACCCCAGGTGTGGGCAAGACGACACACTGTGAACAACTGGCCGCGTCCCTCGGCATGAACCATTTGAGTGTCAACCAGATTGTGAAGGATAAGCAGTGCCATGATGGGTATGATGAGGAATATCAGAGTTGGGTGGTGGATGAGGATAAGGTATGCGCAGTTCTTTTGGGAAGAAGATGGGCAATGGCTAACATGGGTGCAGTTACTGGACGAGATTGAAGAGCAGTGCAAGGAAGGAGGAAACATTATCGACTGGCACGCATGCGACTTGTTCCCGAAGAGCTGGATTGACCTTGTGGTCGTGTTGAGAGTGGATAGCACAATTCTTTACGACAGGTTGAAGGCGAGGTGAGAACCAAAGATATGCGGAAGCGCATAATGCTTGGCTAATGCGAAAGTCAGAAACTACCCAGAGATCAAGCTCCAAGAGAATCTCGACTCTGAAATCATGGAGGTGCTGCTTCAGGAGGCGCGCGACTCATACGACGAGGAGATTGTGGTTGAGCTGAAGAGCGACACTGCGGAAGAGATCGAGAGCAATATTGAGAGGATAGAAGCATGGTACGCACAGTGGATGGAGAACAACAAGGACGCGGAGCAATAAGCAGATGAACGTGGGTTTGAGCCGATGATACCAACGATACCAATTTTTAAATTTCACTTTCACTTTCTCTAAGCCGACTCGTCGACGGCCTCGGCCAGCCAGGCCTTGAGCTTCTCCAGGGCCTTGCCGCGATGGGAAACCTTGTTCTTCTCGTCCTTGTCCATCTCGGCATATCTGGAATCATTAGTGTGAGGAAGAGGTATTGGAAGAGAGAAAAGGACTGAAATAGCATACGTTTGACTCGCTGGCTCGTACTCAAAGATGGCATCCCATCCTGTAACATGTTAAATTTGCGCATCCAGAGGAGTTAGATTCGACCTACCAAAAGTTGTTGGGCCTCTTGGGCGAACAATCTTTCCCTTCGGCCTGTTAGTACCTAAAGGCTTGGGCTTCACGGCCAAGTACTTACATCAGTAATGCCCTGGAAAACAATTGGCTCCTTGCCTGGTCCCTCGGAGTATGAGAAAGTGCAGACGGCCTTTGCAGATCTATCTCCAAAGCCATCAAGCATTTTGTTTAAGCCCTCGTGACCGACCGATTCCATGAACCACTTACTGAATCAGGTATAAGCATTGAGTATTGGAAAGGGTTGAAACAGGCTATTAGCTATGGAGCACTCACATATAAACACCTGGCAGTCCATTCAAGGCATTGAAGCTCAAAGCGGTATCTTCAACAAGGACAGGACCTTGGACCTGGATCAAAAATGAGTAGACGTTCTCCAGTGTTATATCTATGAATACTGAGAATGGAGCTTATTCCTGCTCGTGACTTGACACAAGAACCAGATCCACTAACCTCATCCGCAGCAGCACGGCACTTAGCCTTAGAAACCTCCTCAATCGTACCCTGAATCTCTGGCAAATCAACGGAGCGGTTCTTCAGCTCTACGCAATCGCCGAGAATGGCGCGGACCTCGCGAAGCTTGTTGGCGTTGCCAGTGATGAAGTTGAGCTCTTTTGGTGCCATTGTGACGTGAGGTTTAAGCTTTCTGTAGTTAGTGTTATGAAATAGAAGATGCAACAAAGCAAGATGGAATCCTGATGCTTTAACTTACATATATCTCAAGTTTGGTTGATGAGTCCTTCGACGAGCTTATCCCCGATCGTCAGAATCAGTCGGTTGCGGACTCAGCGGCACTAAGCCCGGCGTGCTAAGTAGGGATGCCGCCCTTCCACCCTGGCATCAGCCACACTTCGGCGTCTCCATGGCGGCAACGGTCGCCGCCTTCATATGGCGTTACTTGAACATAACCGATTGTAGTTTTCATGTGTAAATGCAGCGCGGCATTTCACTCGCACACAGTCATAGTAGGTTGGACCGAAGTCCATGAATAACGAGTCTCATTCATAACAGAACAGGCTAATAGAGTGCATGCCATCTCCAAATACGGTACGCTGTGCTAGAAGTCTACCGACTCAATGCCCAACCCAAATCGCCCACATATTGCTAATAAAGCGTTCGCTAGGAGATGCCCATAACCCCATAATTCGACATCACGCGTATGTGTTCATCTCTTAACGCCAATACCATGCTCGCTAATAATGCCCTCAAATAATAACGAATTGTCTCTTAATAAATAGGACTAACGCCACTTACGCGGGAACGCGCAGCTTAGCAGCTTCTTCACAGTCAAGGCAAGCAGGAACCTAACTTTCTTCCTCACTGGTTCTCGGTACTCCTCCTGATACGCTTCTTCCTCCTCTTTCATCCCCAGGTTGCTGGTTACTTGGAGCGGTGGTGATTGAGTGCTCGCCTTGAGTATTGAGACTAGTCTACTAATTAGTACTGAGCCTCAACTGTGGCTCTATAATGATAACTTACATTAGGATCTCGTAAGCATCATGCTTCTCCAAGCGCTCAGCACTTCTGCGGTAGTGCCTGAGCCAACCACCAGGGCTGCTGATAGTCTTAATCCTCTTGCCTACGGCCGCCAGTACATTCGACTTGTCCTGAAAAAAAGGGTCGAATACAAGAAGGTTTTTAGTGCCATTTTTCTTCGTCTCAATTCCTACAACAGTGATGGAATGGCCTAAGATATGATTAGCATGGCAGTACTATAATATGCGTGCAAAAGGAAAGCTTTGCGTACCGGGATGTTGGAAATAAATAGGCGGCGCCATTGTCCTCCGAACCTTTTGAGATGGATCGGCGCAATGCTTTTTAAAGATGCTCTCAATGTCTTCCAAGATCAGCTCCCAGGAGGTTGAGACCTTGGCCTTCTTACGCGCCCTAACATCGTACCTGTCATCTGTGAGTTGATTGCACTGCTTGATCTTTGATTTGACTTACGGCATATTCAAGTACCGAAACATGGTTTGAGCCTATGCAATGTTAGTGTCAATGCCCGTAAAGAAAAGCGCTGATATGATACCTCCGGCGTCCCAATATATCTCCTTGTACCTTTGATACCACCAGTCTTCACTCGATCGTTGTCATTGATGCCATCCTTCCAAGCGTCCTCGATGATGTTCTGGATGGCAGAAATGGTAGGAATCTTACCCCCGAAAAGGTCATGGCGAAAAGATCTGCTGTTGACAATATATGACCACTGCATCTGGATGTTTCTGTAGCCACAGAACCCACCCTCGTCCTTCAGCTTTGAAATGTGCACCACGCAGGGGTCACACGTATATGCGTAAGCAGTTTCCTGATCCAATTCAAGCAGCTGGTTGATGACCGGGATGATACCCTTGCTGTAGTTCCATGGATATATGAAGTTCTTCGCCCCTTCCGCCTCATGGACTTCGGGGGTGCCATTTGCTTGCAGCTCCTCGCTCAGCCATTTCGGCATCTTGTCCTCAAATGCATGTGGGCCAAGCTCCGCCTTACCAAGCTGACCCGGCTTCTGTCTGGCGTTTCGCTTAGCGACTGGAGGCAGTCTCACTCTTGAGACCGTCAAGACTTGTTTCGGTCCAGCGAAGATGCTTGCCCATGCCTCTTGCGATTTGATTTGGCGGGTGTCTTTGGTGGAGGACGATCTAGCTCGCTTAAGATTTCTCAGTTCTGGAGAAACACCGGTAGAGAAATGCAAAGATGTTGAGTTCGTAGCAACTTTGTCCGGAGAGCCTGAGGACAAAATCTGTCTGTTGCAGGATTGCTCTTTGTTGTGCGCCTCGACGTGCTGCGTGAGCTCTCTCGCGGAAAAAGTATTACCACATGAGCAATAAAGCTGAGCCTCAGCATCGACTACTGCGCCGGCCTTAATTGGCTTCCTTCTCGTTGTCTTCTTGGGCGACGTTTTATCTGCCAGGCGGTGTAACTCGGCGTGTTTCTCGACTTCGCTAGCCTTGAAAGTCTTAACGCAGCTACACCCGATGTTCGAATTTCCGTCGACAAAGGTATCTCTTCCAAGAGAGGTATCCGATTCAATGTCCGCTTCGAATGTAAAAGATGTCATGACGGATTTCCCGGCGTTGATATCGACAGTGCTAATGTTGGCATTCATAGCAGCTGCGATTGCTTTTGCGTTGGTCTCGGAGATTTCAGACCTCACTATGAATGGCGATTCTCCCTCGCTATGGATTTGTTCCACGTGGTACTGTAGAAGCGTTAGTCTTTGAGTACCGAATATCTTCACGGCCACTTACAGCTATCCGGTACTCAGACTGCGCCGTATAGTTACAGTCGAACGGACAAGGAAACTCGCCCATAAGCCTGTCGTACTTCGTCACACAGGCGTTAATTCGGACGTCCATAGTTTCTGGCATGTCCACGAAAACTGGCTGCGTGCCGCCTTAGTCGTCCAGGTAGCGTGCAATGGATGCCCTTCTTAGGCAGAGTTCTTTGTTTATATTTCGAGCCGGCTCCAAGAAAATGATTGTGTTGGTAATGATGTTGTGCGTATTCTCCAAGCGGTGGTCGGATGTCCTAAGGAAGAGGGGTTCGATGGTGGAGCGCTTAGATACAATAGTAATGGCTATGAAAGTTGAAGACGATGAGCCGAGAGGTATGAAAGCAGGCCCAGCGCCGGGGGACTTGAGCAGCAGCAGGATGTTTAAGTAGTAATAGAAAGTCACATAAACGAATGGAATGAGACAATAACATGAGACCCAGCCTGAGATAAGTTTGATTGTTTGAGAGTCAATGAAGTACCTGGTAATGCGGCAATGTCAACAAAGAGAACAGGGTCGCGAGGGACGGACTCGACAGCCGAGTCAGCAGGCGCGGTGAAGTTGAAAGGAAAGCCTGAGAGTGAGAGTGAGGCGGCGGCGGAAGGCACACCGAGAGCGAAAGCGACCGACAATGGCGGCAGGATGGCAGGACGGTAGTCCTTGTGGCGCAAGCGTGCTCGGGAACTCAACACCAGCCACTGCCGCCCAGAGTATAAATCGACTACGGCTGCCGACACTGACAGGACGAGATCATCGAGAAGCTACAACTAGTAAATGACAACTATCGTTCAGACAGATCGATGCTTTCCACACTATATATCTGTGCCTGTCCCTGAATTTTGCATAAATGTGATAATCCATTCAGACGTGAGAGACAAGAACTCTAGATCTACACAACTACTGCTACTTCTGCCTGTTAGCTAAACGATGGACTATGGTGCGAGCAGCAGTAACATCTTATGTGAAGCGCAAGCCATGGCTAATGACCACAGACTGGATCCTCGACAAAGGCATTTTGCCGCAGTTTGTCTTGCGCCAGGGTGTCAGATATGAGCTGAGAGACAGAAAGCGTATTATCAGTACCACGTCGTTGGAGGAAGCTTATAGGCAGAAGATGGGATATGTCTCCCTTCTGCGCAGCCGCCCAATCGCCATCGAGACAGCTGCAGCAAACGAGCAGCACTATGAAGTGGGAACCGGAGTTCTTGCAGCTTGTCTTGGATCACGTATGAAGTATTCATGCTGTCTGTATCCGAAGGGAACAGAGACCCTCGACGAAGCTGAAATCGCCATGTTGGATTCTTACATTGAGAAGGCACAACTCAAAGATGGGCAATCGATTCTCGATCTCGGGTATGACTGAATGCCCCGCAAGCCATTCAGAAAAAGCCGCAGTGCTGACATTCAACAAGATGCGGATGGGGTTCCGCGTCTCTGTACTTTGCAGAAAAGCTTCCAAACGCCAAGATTACGGCATTCTCTAACTCCAAGACTCAGAAGCTGCATATTGACGCAGAAGCCCAGAAGAATGGATTAAATAATCTGAAGGTTATCACGGGAAATGTCGTCGATTATGAGTTTGAGCCAGAGTCTTTCGACAGAGTTGTCTCCATCGAAGTAGGTTGAAGAGTGATTTCAACGGAGGTTTTGCTGATCCGAAAAAGCTTTTTGAACACATGAAAAATTACGAGCTTCTCATGGCTAAGGTCTCGAGAGCGCTAAAGTCTGGGGGGAAGCTTTTTGTCCACATCTTCGCTCACAAGGACACAGCCTACGACTTCGAGGAGGGCTGGATGAGCACATATTTCTTCAGCGGCGGCACTATGCCATCTGCTGACTTACTTCTGTTCTTCCAGAGGGATCTCAAGCTCGAGCATCAGTGGTGGATATCAGGAAAGCATTATGCCAAGACGTGCGAGGTAAGCCCCCCACACCTTCACAAGCTGAGCCTCCCAGCTTACTATAGTGCGCAGGACTGGCTGTCCAAGATGATTGCCAACAAAAATGAGATCTGGCCACATTTGATTGAGACCTATGGTAAGAAGGACACTGCCATGTGGTACTACAGGTGGCAGATCTTCTACATTGCTTGTGCTGAACTGTTCGCGTTCGAGGGTGGAGATACATGGGGGGTGTGCCATTATTTATTTGAGAAGGCGTAGTCGTAGAAATTGTCGAATGGGAGCACATAAGGTCGCTGTCGATCCCTTTGCCGTAATAATAACATGATCATGAAACAAGACTATGCTTGCCACGGTGATTGGTGTTGAAAGTGTGTGTGTATCATTGAATGCTGCTGGTGCTGGTTCATACAGTGTAGTTTCCGTTGCGCGCCTAATGGCGGCTTTAGAGCCCTTGACACACCTCCTCTGTCCTTCTTGCCTGCAGATCGAGCGTTCAATGATCCCATGGGTGCTTCCAGCCCAACAGAACTGGTCCTATTCGTAGTATTAGCCATTGCATCAGGATATATTTGTTTCTCGACGTGCGTACCGTCCTTCTTCGCTCTATACATCAACTGCGCACAAGTTAGCAAGATGAACGACCTGAAAGAAGCAGCGGAAACATACGAAGAACCACATGCTCGCTGAGAGACCGGTTGCCGCGATGCGGTAGAGCGGGCGAACCGGGTGAATGTGAATTGGGTGTGCTCCTGGACCGGCCATTGTGACCTGAATATGTGTGAGTAAGTTGCAAATCAGAAGAGTTGTGAATGGGGCGTACGGTTGTGTATACGATTGTTCAATGGCAGCTTGATGACGGCCTTCTACCTGGCGAGGTTGTCGACTTCAATGCCGTTAGCGCAGACCGCCAATATAACCGCGGAACAATAATAAAGCGTCAGCCTTGTCCGTGATGTAGAGTGCAACGCGCAAGGATACTCGAACCTTACATCCGCAATTTACAACGTTTGCATCCGTCTGGCGCGCCTGGCCTTCCTCCCGGCTGTAATTCGCACTGTGTTAGAGCCTTATAGTCTTTGATTCGAGGCCTAATCTACATTACTTAGTTACGTCAATTTCGATAGCTCGAGTCAACTCTACAGCCTTCCTCCTACCATGCACAGGAGCTGTCAACCACCCTGACTTTATCGGGCTCTCAAACATATCACCAACAACAACATCAGTTGCAACTCGCACGTTCAACCTTGGGCGCTTTTTAGTTGGACAAGTAATCCCAAAAGCACGAATTTTCTAGCGCGATAGAAGCGCAAGAGCTCAGAGATGGCAAGCTGGTCCAGTCCTCATCCGGGAGCCAACATGCGCTCGCCAGCACACTTTCCCAATCGCACCAGCGGGAGAGCCTTTCCTGGATGCTCTAGTATTAGAGACTATGAGGTGATAAGGAAGCTTGGAGAGGGCACATTTGGGTAAGCTCCATACCTGTAATGCACTCTCAGCCAGTTTCTGACGCGCTCGCTCAAGAGAAGTGCACCAAGCCAGATCCAGGAAGACAGGCGCCATTGTAGCATTGAAGAAGATCCTCATGCACAACGAGAAAGACGGCTTTCCAATCACAGCACTGCGCGAAATAAAGTTATTGAAGCTTCTTGATCACATCAACGTCCTCACGCTCGAGGAGATGGCTGTTGAGCACACGTACCCAAAGAACACCGAGAAGAAAAAGAGGTCGATTATGTACATGGTTACGCCTTATATGGATCACGATTTATCTGGCCTCCTCGAAAACCCCAGCGTCAAGTTCACGGTGCCACAAATAAAGTGCTACATGTTGCAACTACTCAAGGGTACTGCTTACCTCCATGACCAGCGCATCTTACATCGAGACATGAAGGCAGCGAACTTGCTCATCAATAATAGAGGCATCTTACAGATTGCCGATTTTGGTCTGGCTAGGCATTACGAAGGAGACGTGCCCAGAAGCGGACATACCCCAGATGCAATTAGAGAGTACACTGTGCTTGTAGTCACTAGATGGTACCGTCCTCCGGAATTGTTGCTGCAGCTGCGCAAATACACACCAGCCATTGATCTCTGGGGCGTTGGATGCGTTTTTGGCGAAATGCTGTTCGGAAAGCCAATTCTGAGTGGAGAGAGTGATCAAAAGCAGCTTGAGCTGACGTTTGACCTCGTCGGCTCGCCTTCCGACGACAACATGCCAGGATGGCGCAACCTCCCAGGAGGCCATATGCTGAACCCGCCATTCAGGCATCCGAACATCGCCATGCGCTTCAAAAAGTAAGTTAAGAAGAATCACAGAAGCAACTCCGTATCTGACTGTTTCCCTAGTGATGGTCCAGGTGCTATCTCTCTTCTCACAGATTTGCTCAAGCTGGATTGGCGCAAGAGGATAAATGCCATCGATGCCATGAATCACCGTTATTTTAAGGAACATCCATTGCCAGCTAGACCAGAGGATATTCCCCACTTTGAGGAGTCGCACGAACTCGACCGCCGGGAAAAGAAGGGCCAAAGAGTTGGACTGCCACCGGCACCAAGAGGCTATGCTGTTGGCGAGGATCGAAATGGTGGATATGCAAATGGTGATACCTGGGTTGCTGACCGGAGACAACCACATAACAACGGGCATCATAGCTACGCAGATAACAGAGGACCCCGGCCGCCTCACCAATCGACAAATCAGCGCTGGGAGCAACCGAGAAACGCAAACCACGGTAGTGCAGGAGGATGGGATGGAGCCCGGTCTGAAAGGCCTCATGTCGATCACAGAGACAGAGATCGTGATCATGCGCCAAGAAGAGATGTTTATGTGCCTAGTTACAGGGCAGATGGCGGCCGCCGCGATGATGGACCGAGAGATGATAGGTCGAGGCACGATAGGCGTCGTTGGGACGACCGTGACGACCGTCATCATGGCCATCCTCACCGAGAGCGTCTTCAGTATGAAGAGAACACCCTCCGTGGTGGGCATACTAGGAGTCGTAGCAGAAGTCCGATAAGAGAGAGGACGCGGGGTAGAGAGTCGCTAGATAGAGATATGTACAGGCGCTGAGCATAGCGCAAGGTCTCATGGAGTGGCACGGGAGACAAAGGCAATGGGCACATGAGAACTATGGCGTTTGAGAGGACTTATGAGATGGGACTAACACGGAGAGGCATAGGGAAGGAGTTTTGGGGCGTTCCAAGATATTCGCGAAGACAGCTCAGGCCATGGCGAAAGTGAACGCTGTCGCTTGCGGGTGTAGAAGAGCCCAAGAAGCAGCCAGTACGAGTACAATAGCTATCTCCAAGAGTGTGGGGAAGCTGTCAGAATTGGAGATGGTGGAACTGCCGTGGGTTGGAAGCCTTGAAGCCGTTGCTGCCGTCCCGGCAATGGCCAGGTGGATGGCATAAACGCCAACCTTACCTTTTATGAACTGTCGGCAGCGAAATAGGGTATCGAAGCATTTGGAGATAGAGGAGAAAAGGTAGGGATGGACTCCAAATGATCTGCCGGCAACTAGCGACGGTAATTGGAGAAGAAATGTTAGGGGATTAGAGATATGTACGGCTGTGCGAAGTATGACGTCCGTTAGCATCACAACTCGAACTTCGTAGGACATAATCACTTTGTTATGAGGATGACAGTAAAACAATGATACTTCAACTGCTATCTATGCTGAAGATGCAGCTAGTGCAATTCCATGGATGAAATACTTGCATTGAGCACCAGCCAGGTTGTGGTCCGCGAGATCGAATCAAAGTTCGGCAGCTATGGTAGGTAGTACTCGTATGCGGGGTTATGCGGGGTGCATCGTTCTTAGCCGCATCGATCTTGGTTGAGCACGAGCACAAACACAGCCGCACTTACATCTCATGAACACACTCCGAGTCTTTCATCCTTCATCGGCGAATGAATGGGCTCTCTATGTCATCGTAGCTGCTTTGAACCCCGGTACCTGCTGTGAATCACTTGCAAATGCGGAGAGGGCTCAACTATATTAGGACGCTCGACCTCCCACAAACTTCCTCCGCTTCGATCAAGCATTTTCAGACAGCAGGTTCTGATATTGAGCTTGAAGTGTGATCAACATGTCCGTCACTGCAGCTCTTTTGGGCTATCTGCTCACGCCTTGGACACCAGTCGCACTTGCCGTTCTTTACTTCGTTCTTCCATACTTTACCACCTATGGCTACCTCCGCGACATCCCAACTCCATCGCGAGTGGCAGCTTTCTCCAACTTCTGGCTCATGCTCCAAGCCCGCAGGGGCAAGCGCTTCCTTTCAGTCCACAAGGCGCACATCAAACTCGGTCCTATGGTTCGCATCGCACCAAACCACACGTCGATTGCGGACGATGCCGCCATCAACGCCATTTATGGCCATGGAAACGGTTTCTTGAAGTCCGACTACTACGACGCCTTTGTTTCCATCACACGCGGACTGTTCAACACCAGAGATCGTGCAGAGCATACTAGAAAGAGGAAGACCATTGCCCACACTTTCTCCACAAAGAGCATCACCCAGTTTGAGCAGTACATGACCTCAAACCTCAGCCTGTTCGCCAAGCAGTGGGACAAACTGTCTCAACAGGCCAACGGAAGTTTCTACAAGCTGGATGCGTTACACTGGTTTAACTTCCTCGCATTTGACATCATCGGAGACCTTGCTTTTGGCCAGCCTTTCGGAATGGTGGAGAAGGGCGCAGATGACGCCGAAGTTCAGCTTAAGCCAAATGGGCCAATTACCCACGCCCCAGCCGTCGAAGTTCTGAACAGAAGGGGAGAAGTCAATGGAACTCTTGGCTGCGCGCCAGTCCTTAAGCCATATGCGAAATACTTCCCCGACCCATTCTTCTACCGAGGCCTTGAAGCTGTCGAGAAGCTGGCTGGTATGGCTGTTGCTCGTGTCTCTGCTCGTCTGGAAGCTGGCAACAAGGAAGGGCGCGTTGATCTCCTTGCTCGTTTAATGGAGGGAGTGGATGCCAAGGGAAACAAGCTTGGAAGAGAGGAGCTGACAGCTGAAGCGTAAGTAGCAATGGCCCAAATTTCACGACGCAAACGACTAACATATATCTAGTCTCACTCAACTCATTGCAGGATCCGACACTACCTCTAACACCATGTGCGCGCTCTTGTACTGGGTTCTCAAGACTCCAGGTGTCGTTGAGAAGCTTCAAACCGAGCTTGATCAGGCCATCCTTGCCGGCACATCCGTTCCAGATTTTATGCAAGTTCGCGACCTGACCTACCTTGACGCCGTCATCAAAGAGACCATGCGCATACACTCAACCTCGTCTCTTGGTCTTCCCCGAATCGTTCCTGACGGACCTGGAGTTCAGATACTTGGTCACCACTTTCCAGCCGGGTCTATTCTCTCTGTTCCAGCTTATACTATTCACCACAGCAAAGATATCTGGGGACCTGATGCGGATGAATTCAGACCAGAGAGATGGGAGACTATAACGGAGAGACAGAAGGACGCCTTCATCCCATTCAGTTACGGACCAAGAAGCTGTGTTGGACGTAACGTTGCTGAAATGGAGATGGCTCTCATTACTGCAACGGTTTTCCGGCGCTATGAGTTTGAGCTGTACCAGGATGTGCTGGAGACGAGGGAAGGTTTCCTTAGAAAGCCTCTGGAGTGCATTACCGGAGTCAGGACCAGGAGTAACGTCTAAACCGGAAGTGGACAACGGGGGCGCATACTTTAAGATTGGATTTTTTTAGCATCCTGAGCGATAGTGGTTGTTTGGCGTTGGGCGTGAAGTGAAGTTTATGAGTGGCGTTTTAACCTCGCCTCAATATCGAGGGCCAGATGCACGAGGTTTCTCATCTCATCTAGCACTCGAAAAAAATACAAAACATTTTGAAAGCATTGATCTACTGAACTAAGTGACCTCAAAAGGAGTGAAGTGGGTTTTATACTCGGTACAAAACAGTTTCGGGGTAAAAATTATTATTAGGCTGTCAAGTCGGGATTGGCGGGGTAAGGCGCACAGACCAATGACGACTGCTCGCTGTACCACTCGTTTCATCGGATCATCTGCGAAAGTCAAACAACCACAATAAAACAACAACCACAACTGTGCAACACTCACTTATACTCAATCGATCGGCATCTTCTCGGACGAACACATCTAAAACGATAATTCAACTCCACAGACGCACACAACCAACCAAAATGAGTCGTGAGCGTCCTCTTCACGGTGGTTGCGCCTGCGGTCGTAACCACTACACCATCGAGGTGCCACAAAGCGCTAGCGAAACTGCACAAGTTATCTTCGATCGCAGTTTCGGAAGCAGTCTTTACCGTAAGCTTAACACTTCTCTTTCAAAGCTACTTGAAGCTCCTGCTAACTTCTCCCGTAGCAAACATCCACTCCACACCACTCTCTGCTTGGCTCCGCGTACCTTTAACCTGGTACCACAGTACAACCTACGCTTTCTTCCCAGATGAGACTCATCCTTCCATCCGCCGCGTTTATACGCCACCCCAGGCACCAGAGACGAAGAGACACTTCTGCGGCTTCTGCGGCACACCATTGAGCTTCTGGTCCGAGAGTCCGAGGGAGGAGGCAGACTTCATCTCTTTGACGCTTGGAAGCTTGGCGAAGGACGATGTGAGGGACTTGGGTGAGTTGGGATTGTTGCCGAAAGAGTTTGCGGGTTTGGAGAATGGGAATGGTAGCCCACCACATAGTGGACAGACGACGCTAAGTAATGCTGTTGCGACTGTGGCCAGTGAGCAGCCTGCGAGAGTGATAGAGGGTATTCCGTGGTTTGATTCTATGATAGAGGGTAGCAAGTTGGGGAAAGTGAAGGTTAGGAGGGGCGAGGAGACCAAGGATGGCAGGAGGGTTGAGTGGGAGATTGTGGAGTGGACAGATGATAGCGAGGAGAGTCCTTCGAAGAGAAAAGTTGATGATATGGAGCAGGATGCGTAGATTGATGCTGGTTAGGTGGTGAAAGTGGGTGCTGATGATTTATGATAGGATGATAGTAGACGTGAGAGTAGCGCACTTGTGTGGTTATGATAACGAAGAAGTCAGATTCTAACCGGCTCTCCCTATTCAGCAAAAAAGACTTCAGTGAACCGGCGTCCGATAAAGAAACAAGCCGCCTTAATGTTCGCGGGTATGGAAGCCTTTTCTGAATCGTGTTCCTTATAAGGTCTGAAAAGATATGCTTCGGCCTGTTCGGCCATTATCAATTCATCGGCCGTTGGAGACTAATACCTAGCCCTTTTGATACTGCTTATGCCCCCGTACGAGGGCTTCAAGCACGTTATACATGCGCTTTGGATGGCTTAAGCACCGATAGAGCTATCCTCATAGGTATTGTACTATGTCTATAACCGTACTAGCCCTGTATATAAGCCACTAGCTTGATTCCATCGCTCCGGTCAAACCGAATGATCTTCACTCCGAACTGTTTCATGAGCGCGTTCCAGCTAATTGCCTAATTGGGAACGGAGGCGGCTTCTCCGGGCCTGGGCTCCGGTGAGTGACAGAGTCGGCCGTCTTTACATAAATCGGCCCACTCATGGCGGCAACACACGAGCAGAGTAGAGGACAAATCTAGTGCACCGTTTCCTGCGCCGTCTGCCCTTACTTTCGACAAAACATATGGTCGGAGTGCCTAAAACTATTCGCGGCCGGGTAAGTTCCTACGATGCTACCCAGATTTACCCCGCGAATAATTATCCACGCCCTCCACGCTCTATTCAGCCAACGGCTCCTCTCCGCTGCATCTCCAACTTCGCATCATGTCTCGCGCCGGCGATGACGGTCCATCTTTCCACTGTCCCAGTACCTTTTCAGGCTTACCATCCTGCGGATAATCTGAAGCTCCTCAGCGATAACGCGCGTGTATATATCTAGCTCCGTGTCCCGTTGTCAGAATGTCCATCCCATATACCAGTCACAGCATTGCGACCTTGCTTTTATTAAATCAGCGCGAAGAGCAGCGACGCAGAGAGAGCATTACAAATAGGAATAGAGCTATGGTTACCCCAACGCCGACCAAGGCAGTGTTGCCAAAAGACTTTCTGTGGGGGTTTGCTACTGCCTCGTGAGTCTTCACTTTCGCATCCACCAAGGTTGCTGTCGCGGGCGCATATGTCAACCAGTTGGTGTTTACGCCAGCGCCAAAACCGTAAACTTGCAACACCACGGTGCGAATGACATCTGGCAATCATGTGGTGCATTAACTAATACACTTCTCTTTTAGATATCAAATTGAGGGGGCACCAGAAGCAGATGGTAGAGGCCCATCCATCTGGGATACCTTCTGCAAGATCCCAGGCAAGATCGCTGGTGGAGACTCCGGCGATATCGCATGCGACAGCTACCACCACCTCGCTGACGACATCGCGCTCCTAAAATCCACCGGCGCACGCGGTTATCGTTTCTCCCTCTCCTGGTCACGCATCATCCCCCTCGGTGGCCGCAATGACCCAATAAATCAAGCCGGCATCGACTTTTACAAGCGCTTCGTGGAGGACTTGCTCGACGCCGGTATCGAGCCAATGATCACACTCTTCCACTGGGATGTGCCAGAAGGGATTGATAAACGCTACGGTGGACTCTTGGATAGAACCGAGTTTCCACTCGATTTTGCGCATTATGCAAGAACGGTGTTCCAGGCTATTCCAAAGTGCAAGCACTGGATTACCCACAACGAGCCATGGTGTTCTTCGATCTTGGGTTACAACACTGGCCTCTTCGCCCCAGGACGTACTTCCGACCGCACGAAGAGCAAGGAGGGAGATAGCAGCCGTGAGTGCTGGATCGTAGGCCACAACCTGTTGGTCGCACACGGCCACGCAGTCAAGATCTACAGAGAGGAGTTCAAGGAGAGAGATGGTGGACAGATCGGTATCACAAATAACGGCGATGCTGTTTACCCATGGGACCCAGAAGATTCAGCTGATGTCGAGGCTTGTGAGCGCAAGCTCGAGTTCTCCATCGCCTGGTTTGCTGACCCAGTTTACTTCGGGAAGTACCCGGATTCGATGATCAAGCAGCTTGGTGATCGTTTGCCGACTTTTACGGAGGAGGAGAGGCAGTTAGTTCAGGGTTCGAACGACTTCTACGGCATGAACCACTATACTGCTAACTACATTCGTCATAAGACGACTGAGCCAGAGGCAGACGACTTTTTGGGTAACTTGGAGACACTCTTCACATCTAAGAACGGAGAGGGCATCGGACCAGAGACCCAGTCTTTCTGGCTTCGTCCTAACCCAAGAGGATTCCGCAACTTGTTGGGATGGATCAGCAACAGATATGGAAGGCCGAAGATCTATGTTACTGAGAACGGTACCTCTCTGAAGGGCGAAAATGATCTTGGTAAGGAGGAGATCTTGGACGATGAGTTCAGAGCTGAGTACTTCAGATCATATCTGAAGGCTATGGCAGAGGCTGTTGGGGAGGATGGCGTTGATGTTAGAGGTTACATGGCATGGTCGCTTATGGACAATTTTGAGTGGTATGTGCCCCTTCCTGCTTCGGAATATGGTAATAAGTACTAGGCTAACATGTTGCAGGGCTGAGGGTTATGAGACGAGATTCGGTGTTACTTACGTTGATTATGAGGGCGGGCAGAAGAGATATCCAAAGAAGAGTGCTACCGTCATCGGCCCATTCATTGAGGCTCTGATCAAGAAGGAGTAAATATGAGGTGCTTTTAGGGAACGAATTCATGGTGAAGGCTTCTAGCATTTACTGATAGCATGAACATAATGGAAACAGTCAACGTCGTTTCTTCTGGTGGTCATGTAGAGGGTTCGTGCGACGTAAGTTGGTATCTTATTTGGCGAGCGGCCAAGGGGTGGAAATGAAATCTAAATCTCCGAAGATTTGAGGCTACTCTTTGAAACTGTTTACATTACTTGGCCTTATGTAGCCGCATTTGATAGAGTATATGGCCTAACAAGGTATGAGGTGCAACCTAGATCCTTGCTATCACAGTATTTATTCTAGACGATCTAATTTATGCGATGATTTCTGGACCAGGTCGGAGCTGGCGTGAGATGTGAAAGATTTGCAGCAGCAACCAGTTAGAAGGCGCTTACCGGTGGCATGGTTACCAAAATGCATGTTTCAGCTACCTAATCGAGATTTCGAAGAAATTTTCGATTCTTATGAGAAGCCTGGAACTATGTGTATGATACCCAAGGTACGTCTTTGAAGGGAGGCGGACACGAAAGCGCAGGAGCGCAACGTTGGGATGATCTAAAGTCAACTGTCAGCATGTCTTTCAGTTGCAATGTTAACAACCATAGGCACGAAGCCGCCAGGAATGGCAACACCCCAACCCATGGCCAAACACAACACGCCGAGAGGCTCTACGCGACATATTCATGTGTCGTCGAGTCTTGTTACAGACTCGACCACTCCGGGGCGGGATTCGAGGCTCGTCATGGCGCCAACGTTCCTGAATGGGAACGCGAACGGCGCGCGCGAGACGGATGATGGTGACAGTTGGCCTAGTATTGACTGCACGCCGTGGAAGAGTAGACGCATGTACCGTGCAAATTCTGGCGAGCTACTATATTGCTAGAGGTCAGCTGTTATCTCCTTTTCTTCAGCCGTCAGTTATGCAAACGAGGAAAACAGGTCACGTAAAACGGGATAATAGCGGCCAAGATGCAGAGTGCGTGTATATTTGGTATCGTAATTATCATAACTGCCTCGCTTGCTTTCCGAACATCCGTTTAAAATTGATCTGGTCAAGTTAGCCTTCAGTCCTTCGATAACGCCAGTCTCTATTGACATACCTAAAGTCATGCTCATGCTGACATCCGTATTCTCCACCATCTTGGTGAACTCTTCAAAGCTGATCTTCCCATCATGGTCCAAGTCGGCCTCCATAATCGTCTTGTCCACAATCTGCTGCAACTGCTGGTCCTTCAAATTGCTGCCCACCATCATCTTGAGGACAATGAAGAGCTCGCCGTTGCTGATGTATCCGTCGCGGTCAATGTCGTAGACCTTGAAGGCGAAGCGGAGCTTCTGCTCCTTGTTTCCTTTGCTGCTGAAGGCGCTCAATCCGGAGACGAACTCTTGGAAGTCGACGTCGCCACCTCCATCCTCGTCGAAAATAGCAATGAGTCTGGGTCCAGGTTAGCTTGTGGCAACGGCGTATTTATGTAGCCGCGCGTACCGGGTGGCTAATGGGTTGGATGCGATTTGTGGCAAGCTCAGAAACTCTTCGCGCTCAATGGTACCTGAGTTGTCCTACAGCGACGTCAATAAGGGGTTCTGGTTTCAAGAACATGAGGCATTAATGACGCCTACTAACCTTATCCAACTTCATGAACCGCTTACGCAGTCTCTCGACTTCCTCTCTGTCAACTGCGGCCCGTTGTTAGCTGCTGTCGTGGTGATGGGGTGGCAGAGGGCTGCGCACAGTTGGACCCTTGGACAATGCCCTCCATGACACTAGCTTGGTTGCCCATGATTGCGGTAGGCTAGGTATATTAAAAAGGTCGAATGGTATGGTAGATGGCAGTTGGAGAGGCAAGCAAACTAAGAAACGCCCGCGGCTGAGATGATGGGAATGGGTCGTGGATTCAGAGTGTTGTGGTTGTAGTAGCGCGGGGTCTTCGAGAGTCTCTGGAGAAGATGGGCCCGTACGGTGACAGCCTTGTGTGGGCACCCAACCAAAGAAGCGCCGAACTTTAAGACGACGACACTTGGAAGACAGTGGATGGTCTTGTGCTCAAAATGAGGGAGGAGAAAGAAATAGTAAGCTTGTCTGGTATTAAATCTTCAAAGTCTGACAGCAAAAACATAAAGTTGTCCCCATCTAGTCGCGTGTCTCTCGTTGTCGAGGTACGAGTAGCGCGGATATACGATAAGAGTTAAGAGGCCCTCAGGTCCAGCCTTGGCATCCAATCAGTCCCAAAATAGACATTACTCGTAGTGAACTTAAGCAATGAAATCTTAATGAAGTCTTAATTAAAGATGGTTTTGGTCCGGCGATATCACATCCTCATCATACCATTGAATACCGTGTGGCCAGCAAGATTTTCCTGTCTTTACTGTTCTGAGTTCCACGCCCTCCCTATATCTTCTCACTTCTCACTTACGAGTGCTTGTACTTATAAGCGCGACACTTCTAAACGTATTTTCGACTACGAAGACGACATTCAAGCCACCAAATTATCATTCTCCCACGACTATATCGCAAACAAGCACTGACATTATAACCATAAAAATATCAAAGCCTAAGCGCGCGGATATATATCCTTCACTCCGTTATCAAGTTAGACGCGCCTCCCTCCCCCTTGGCACTCCCTATCAGGCCCCTTCGGTAAATACTGCCCGCCATCACCGCTTCCAGCACCCTCAGTCGGCCCGCGCTTGGGCCATCCCTCCCACTGGCAACCTCAGCCAACAGGCACTCACACCACACCAAACAAAAAACTTGCAGCAAGAGCATCGCCAACGTCAAGTCATCGGATCGTCACGACAAAAACATCAAAATACCCCCACCACCGCGAATTTTCATTCTCAAAAGTCGATCATTCAATCACTGATGACACGCGCCTCCTGAAGACACCAGTTTTGCCTGGGTGTCCTTCACAAAATTTGTCGTGTTCCGGCACATCTGGCCTGAACGCCTGCCTGTGATCGGTCATGACGCGAAGTACTCAACCAGGCCTGCGCTTTCGGACCCGCAAACTCGCGCCCAAAAATTTACTTCCTGTCCTTCGCGAGGACCAAATCGACTCCGATGAATACAAGGAGCTCGTCGATAATCATTTTAAAGTCGAAACTGGCGTCGAAAAGTCCGAAGAGAATGTAAGCTTGCTATTTTTAGTATATAAAATCATAGTGTCACGTGAGGATATCGACCTCGAATTGGCCAGTGTCACTCGAATTTTATATCACGACCTTCAACCACCCCAACCACCTCTGTCGGGGTTCAAATTGCTAGATGCAGCATCGCATTGCGATATCTAATCACTATGCTGTCGTTTCAATACTAACCTTGTCCAGGAATACCATCTTCAACAGGCTCTCGCCAACGCCCTTGGCCGCGGCAACAAGGAGGAGGCCCAGAAGATAGTCCCTGCACCACCAGCCGAAGAGTCGAAAGAGATCAACTACGACGAACTCTACAAACTCACCTTCACAAAATCCTCCTCTTACATTCGTTTTTCTCAAACTGTGGAAGAATGCACAGGTTGCCAATATGATATGACCAGTGAGGATGACGTCTTTCTCAAAGCATATAATCAAAAGAGGCCGGCGGCAAGCCAATGCTCCGACGATGATTTTGAGAAGATTATGGAGGTTTTCGAGACCACCGCTGCTCGGCAAACACCGTTCGCAGCTGTCGACCAGACTGTCGTCACCTTTGATAATATGGAAACCATCCTGAAAATGGAAATCGATAAGAAAGCTCAGGCCTTTACGAAAGATATCTATGAATACTGGAGGACGAGAAGACAAGCTTCGGGCAATCGCTCACTACAGCCGACCCTGAAGTTTGAGCTCCACCAGGATAGTGACGATGGAGATCCATACGTTTGTTTCCGTCGCCGTGACGTCCGCCAAACTCGCAAGACTAGAGCAAGAGACTTCCAAGTTACGGATAAACTGAAGAAACTCCGCCTCGAGCTTGAGGAAGGCAGGAAGTTGGTGCAGACAGTGGTGCAACGGGAGGACATCAAGCGAGAACTACTCGCAACTGGTCGCAAGGTCTTCGAAATGCGTGCCAAGCTCAAGGACGTTCGTGAACAACTTGGTATCAAGGTTGACGACGAAGACCTGATTAATCAGAAGGCAAGTAACTCACCTGAAATCGAACGAACGGTTCCTAACCTCCCTTACAGCCACAGAAAAAGAAGCCAGTTGAAGTGCCACAAATACAGCGCCCATCTGGTAACCAAATCCGTCTGCCAAACAGATCAGATGGCCGTCCACTCGAAGCTGATCTTACTCAACTCGAGGACCTCAAGGCTCAAAGACAGCACGCTCTCGAGCAAGAGATCCAGCAAAAGCTTGCACAGCACCAGAAGTGGAACCAGAACCATGTCGACTTGACAATGGATCCACTTATGGAGCGACCAGTACCTGTCGAATCTAACTGGCGCACTGCCACCACCCAATATCTCCTTACACCACCTGCCTCTCTTAGCGAAGAGTCCTCACAAGACCAAGCATCAGAGACCGCGGATCTTATGAAACCTTTCTCACGGCTCGAAGAATCTCATACACAGGTATCTTTCAGGAGGCGCTTTGGACGCAATGGACGTATGTGGATCGACCGTCGAGGCTTGCCACCGTCGCCAATAAGCGACATGGACGACTTCAAGGTCAATCAGTGGAAGTACGACCAGGACTCCGACGATGAAATGCCCGATTATGTCATGGATCCATTCAGTATTGAAGCTTTGAAGTTCAGAGCCATGATTCCAGGGCCGTCTCCAAGACGAGGCATTCCAAATGAAGCACCTCGTCCGCCAAATGGCATTCCTGTCAGCGGCCAACAAACTCCTAACCGACTCACGTCGTCGGTCCCCGTTCCTACTCAACGTCCAGCTTGAGTCGTCACCCTCAGGCTCTTTACCGCCACGATGTATACATATGGATTGCTTTTTGACGGCGTTGCCCCGGTTCGGGCACTAGCATTGCTTGATCGTTTCGGTCGGATAGGTGATTGGCCTCCCAGACCGAGGAGGAGTGTATTTTAGCGCAGGTACGGTCACCGGAACGAGGATATGACAATGGCGCGACGAATTGCGTCCACGAATCCGAGATAGTGATTCTCAACCAAATATATAAGAATAATCCAGCTCCTCGCTCATCTCTTGCTCTTCTTGTGTGCCCTGTTGTCGTCCTCCTCTCTGCCTCTCTTGTTTTTCTCGCCGATCATCTTCTTGTTCTCGGACTGGAAGGTGGCGGCTTCGGTCTTGGCCTCGGTGAGGACGTATTTCTCGCCCTGGCGGACCTTGATCGCCATGCGGGTTCTATGTGGGAGATCAGATCGTTCGAGCAGCTTCTCGTCTTCAGCGGCAGTGGTAGCATATTCTTGAATGCGACGCTTGAGAACGCCCTGAATGACACCACCAACCAGTTTTGTCTCCATCTTCGAGCGGCTGGGCAAGCTCAACTTGGAAGACTTGAGCTCACCAAATGTCTCCTTGTCGACGAGAAGCAGCCAGATGAAAGCGACAAGCTCGTCTGGGATGGCTGGATATTCTTCGTCGGCGTGCGCGATGTCATACGAATCCTCGTAAACATCCTCTCTCTTGGCGAGCTCCACACGAGCATCGACCTCGGTCTGGCGCACCTTAAAGTCCTTGTACAGGTCCTTTCTGATGTAGTTGATGATCGGTGTGGTTGGGAGCTCTGCCACGTCGAAGACGGCGTACTTGTTGGTGACATAGCCATAGCGACGGAGAAGATCCGAGCGAGGGAGCTGTCCATAGTCATTCAAAATCTCTTCTTCGGACCTTATTGATCTGATAGCCCTCATCTCCAGATCATCGCCATCATAGTGTAAGCGTGCGTTGTTGTCTGCATCGGCGTTGAGCATGTCCGCTAGTGGGATCATCGCCATGTTGGTTTTTTCATCCTCTTCTTCGACAAGATCGTCCTCGCCCTCCTTTTCTTCTTCGTCCTGATTTGGCTCTGGTATATCGAAGGCGTATGCCATGATTGTAGAGGCGACCCTGTGGAAGAACTCTGAGCTGCTTCCCTCTGGTACGACCTTGGAGATGGACCGCTGGAAAATCTCCTCCGCTTGGTCTCTGCCGATCTTGTTGACCACAGCGCTGGCCTGAAGCTCAGAGAGTTCTTCTGGAGACCAGAAAACCAAGCTGTCCAGCCTCTCGGGCAGGACTTGGAAGTATGGTGCCCACTTGGAGTCTGGGTTGGTGGCTTCGTTCATGATGACGGCGGTGAGGGCCTGTGTATGTTAGCCACCGCTGTACCACGCAAATTTCGTGCACAGTCGCAACTAACCGCCCATGGTGGCATCTCCTCAAAGGTATCGGTCGCGATGCCAGTCTTCTTGGCGAGAATGTCTGGCAATGCAGTTTTCATGCTGAGTGTGCTGTTGCGGGGAACGCTGAAAATTAACTCGTCCTCTTCAAAGTCGCCATGTGCGACTGAGCAATTTGTCAGCTTCTACGCTCTCTAGTCACTCTGACGAAGATAACCCTCTGAAAGAAAGGAAGGCTCATCGATGGTCATAATGGCTATCCCAAACTTGCCAATGAAGAAAGAAAAGGTGGCCACTCACCCAAAGCCCTTCCACGCCCATCGGCTCTGAGATCGGTCAAGACAGCCTTTGGGCTAATCTTCACACCAATCTGGTTTAACCAGTTGAGGAAAACCTCAGTATTCTTCTGGAATTGGTCGTCCATAGCTGCATATGTTGGGCAGTATGCCTCTGCGAGGTCGAATTGTTTTTGGCCGCCGTGCGAAAGTTGAAGGGTGGGAGAGGATTATGCCACTAATTGGAGGATACTCGTACGCACACAATTGCGGGCTTAGCGCCGCATAACATCATTGAGAGGCTGATGCCGAGCAATTGATTGGAGGGTAATGCAGGTAGCCTGAGGCACGAGGAGGGTTGGAGGATTTTGTGCAAATCAGACAGGTTAGACAGTGCTAGACAGTGCAAAAGTCCGATTTAAGTGGCCGTGAGCCCGTTGACGGCGTGACCCTGGGTCCCACAAGAGGTCGCCGAATTTAAACAATTTGATCACTGCCAGCTACTCTTAAAGCTTTCGCTTGGATAGACGAAGACCCCTATGAGAGTGCCAGGCGGTATAGCATTATGTCTTAACTGTATTTTCAATCTTTAGACTCCCAAGTGCTCACCGGTTAGCGATGATCTCACAACTGCTTCTTGCACCCTCTTGTGTGCCAGACTGCCGAGACACAGACACATTTTAACGGGCCCAAAGCTTGCGGAGATCCCTCGCGTGTCGGCATGGCGCGCCAGACCGCCGGGACTTTTATCTAATCTAAGATCTTATCCACGATCTAATCTCTTAGACATCGGGAACGACGATCAACCATCGTGTCGGACAAAATACATCCTCCCAACCACGAAGCTCTCTCTTATCCCACCATAACAGTCTTCCGCCTCACCTTTTACTATATCCCTCACCCCTCAAGGAATCTCATACAATGGGCTACGCAATAGGCCTCGAAGGGTCTGCCAACAAACTCGGCGTCGGCCTCATCTCTCACTCCCCAGGTGCTCCAGCCCAAATCCTCTCCAACATCCGCCACACCTACGTCTCACCTCCCGGCGCCGGTTTCCTCCCCAAAGACACCGCACAACATCATCGTCGCCATGTAGTCGATCTTGTAAAGCGCGTGCTGGCCGAATCCAAGGTCAAAATCTCCGACATAGACTGCATCTGCTATACCAAAGGCCCAGGCATGGGCGCACCCCTCCAGAGTGTGGCTGTGGCAGCACGCATGCTGAGTTTGCTGTGGGATAAGCCGATGGTTGGCGTAAACCATTGTGTAGGCCATATCGAGATGGGGCGGGAGATTACGGGGGCGCAGAATCCGGTGGTGCTGTACGTGTCGGGAGGGAATACACAGGTTATTGCTTATGCGGAACAACGGTATAGGATCTTTGGTGAGGCGCTGGATATCGCTGTTGGGAACTGCCTCGATAGGTTTGCAAGAACGCTGGAGATTAGCAATGACCCGGCACCCGGGTACAATATTGAGCAGTTGGCAAAGAAGGGGAAGGTGTTGGTTGATCTGCCGTACGCTGTTAAAGGCATGGACTGCTCGTTCTCGGGTATTCTGGCGAGTATTGATATTCTGGCTGGGAATTTGAAGAAGAACCCAGACACTAGAGATGAGATTACGGGGGAGGTCATCACGACGGCCGATCTGTGCTTCAGTTTGCAGGAGACGATTTTTGCTATGTTGGTAGAGATCACTGAAAGAGCGATGGCACATGTGGGAAGCAGCCAAGTGTTGATTGTTGGTGGTGTTGGATGCAACGAGAGGCTACAGGAGATGATGGGGCTCATGGCAAGGGATAGAGGAGGAAGTGTCTTTGCGACGGATGAGAGATTCTGCATTGACAACGGAATCATGATTGCGCATGCTGGCTTGTTGGCGTATGGGACTGGGTTTACGACGCCGTTGGAGGAGAGTACTTGCACTCAAAGGTTCAGGACGGATGAGGTGTTTGTCAAGTGGAGAGACTAAGCTAAAACTGCTAACCAGCTCTACTAAACTGGACACTTACTGGAAGAGGCAATCTACAGCAGAGATAAATTCTGAGCGCTTTATCCGAAAGTGCGGCATGCCAAAACTGTGGGCAAGGCGAGAAGACCAAGCATAGTGGTGCCATCAAGTCTCTCGCCAGAAAGGCACGAGACAGAGTAAAAGATGCTCAATATGGGGGGCGTGAGAAAGATAAAACTAGCTGGCGCCAGGGTTACGTAAGATTACCAAGTTTTCGCCACGAGGACTGAGGCAGAGGTGACTCGCCTGGCTCGTGAGGATGTGGACATACGGATCAAAGAAAGTCCAACGCTACTTGGAGTTCACTATCTAGACTGAATGTTGAGGTTGTTAGGAATCGACTCGTTAGGAAGTCACTTGCTATGTATCTAAGTAGCTATGTTCTGGAGAAGCGGTAGAGTCGAGTTAAACGAAGGCTGACTTCGTCACGGTTGTCCTTTCCCTCTCAACCGTGGCAGGAAACATTTTTGCCTACCACGCGCTTTATATTGCGTTCATAGCTTCATAACCATGCACACCCCATCTCCCGATTTTTTGCCTCGCTTCCCGCTTGCACCACCGTCCATCACGAACTTGTATCGCTCCAAGCCAACCTCCAAATCATAACTCTCGGTTCCAGTTGTGTCGCCTGCCTTCAGCATGTGTATCCCACGGACGCCGTTGGTCTTGCAGTGGGCAAGCATATCCACCAGCACACGTCTTAGTCCTTCTCCTCGTGCCTCTGACAAGATGTCTTTATAAATGTGGCGGGGACATTCCTCGGCTAAACCAGGCAAATCGGGATGAAGGACTGACGGGCTTAGATTTAGATTGTGGAAGCGAGCCGCCAATGCCACAGAAACGTCATGGGAGGCGCCAGATCTTCCGGCATATTTGATCTCGTTTCTGAGAGGTAGAGTTGGTCAGTAATCTGTGCCTTGGATTTTCGGCGACCATGGTTTGAACTGTAAGCCATTTAGAAAAGGTAGATACACGGTTTAGAGCCCTTGAAGGTAGGCTTTTACATCAGGATCTCTCACGATGTAGCCGAGCACAACCGAATTGGCCGGCTCTGCTTCAGCGTTTTGACGAGCAGTTATGGAGCACTGGGCGGATATTAGTAGACTTGGGTCTGTTCGAAAAAATTTGAGACGTTGCAAGCTGGAAGCTTGGTGACGATGATGGAAATAGGTGGAGACCCTCAAAGCGCATATCAGCGTCCATGTCCGCTTTCCCATACGGTCGTGCTACCTCCAACACTGTGGCCCACTCGTCGTCGATAGAGGAAGGAGACATAGGTGATCCGTCGCTCGCCTTCGATTGCTGAAGCCGAGGTGTGCTATCTTGGGTTTTTCAAAATGCACTTTCTAGAGCGGTTTTAATAAGTGGGAAGGAGCTTCGTGGGGCACGAAGTGCTGCCAACAGGCAGTATCTCATAGTGGGTGAGAGGGGGAGCGGGCCATGCACAGCTCGAAGGCAGGAATAAATTTGATCTACAGTTCTACCTGAAATCCTGCTGTGTCTGATGTGGCAAAGTTGTGGGACGCGTCTTGTTATTTCAACCAGCTACTATAACCGTACTAGGCATAAAGCAACCGAGATCCCATAGCTTAAGCTCGTCTGCACTCTATTATACCTCAAGTCGTGTCGTCAGAAGTCGGCTTATACATTATCGTAGTCACGTACTATGAAGTGTTAGCAGGAAATACTATTTGACATGATAAATAAAAGACAGTGTAACTTACCTTCCGCTTATACCTAGTCGTAGCACTTACAGCTAACACGTTTCCCTTAATACTACTCGTCGCCAAATGATTCAACACAGTATGATTCGGCATGATCAACACCGAATTGTCATCTTTCATCGGCGGGTTCTGGTTCAAGATAGGCTTCCCCAGGAATCCTGGCAAGCTTGGCGGAGTTGGCAGTTTCTGGATAGCTGCTGCTGCATAGCGGTATGCTGAGGAGTCCTCTGGCTTGTCGAGGTCCAGTAGGTACTGGGGAATGGTAGACGTGTAGTGCTCCCTGCCCAGGACGGGTTTGGTGCGCACGGGCTTCGGCTTGTCTTTGCTGCTCTTGCTGTTTTCATTGGAGCCATTGCCTTGTGCTGGATGCTCAGTGTATGGTGACTGATCACCGTCACCATATTTAGGCACATCATCTGAGCTGACCTCGATATAGTTAACGAGGTTATTTCCAAAATCCACTGTGGTCGGCAATTCTGGTGAGACATTCATATTCCCATCAACAATAAAGCGAATATGGTGGGTACCAGGATGAACCGGGACGATAGCTTGCCAGTACCCCGGCTTTCCCTGCACAGGAAGAAGCTTGGATTTGCGGTTCCAGTTAAAGATTGTGCCGGTAACATAGACTTTCTGTGAGCTTGGGTCGCCGCGCCAGGTGAACAGAGTTGGCACCAAGGGCCTCGACTTATCAATAGGCAGCTCCTCATCATCTTCATCGTCGTCCGAACCACTCATGGCTGACAATGGCCTCGTCACGGCCTCTCCCATCTCCAGCGGATCCAGATCTGGCACCGGTGTCTGAGCATCAGCTGGACCCAAGATGGGCGAGCCAGGCGTATGAACCTCCTCCTCTATCGGCAGCGGAAGGCGCGGCGGTCTATTAAGTTGATAGGACATAGTGTCGGCCAGCATGCCAGTTGAATCTACGTTGGAGCTAGCGTACGGAGATCTAATACCGTTGGATGCGTCTGAAGCCGCGGATGAGCTAACCGGCTGGGGGACAGCAACTGGTTTACTATTTCCCGAGTATCGGGGTGGTGAGTTTGACTTCGTAGGAGTTTGGTGTGACTGCGTCTGAGCTGGTTGCTGCTCTCGCCCCTGGGAAGACCTGTTCTTGGGCGATGCCGAATAACGACTGTTGTTTGATGGCGAGGCATGTTGAGATGGCGTGTAAGGCTGTGCGTACTCGTTGTGCTCGTATCGTGACTGCCGTTGAGAGCTAGACTGCGTGTACGATGGAGGTCGGGAGGAAGGCTGAGGCTGGCTTTGTGATGGTCGTGTGCGGTGAGTAGATGTTGTCCCACGCGCCTGTACCTGGGAGGACTCAGGTGGTGCGCCTCTTTGTGAGTGAACGCTCTCTCTCAGTTTAGGTTCGCGGCGTCGTTCAGTTGGTGCTGCGGCGGGTGCGCCTGGGTTTGCTTGGGCCTGAGCTCCATGGGTCGAGCCAGCGGGGGAAGAAATGCTGCTCGACTTCGAGTGAGTCGTAGAAGGGTTGTTACCCATGCCGGCGGACTAAGTGGTTTGGTGCTGTTGCGCTGCTTATTGCTGTGCTACTTGCATGCTATGAGTGCGATGCGCTGATTGCTGGCCTTCTGCTGGGGGGTAATATGGTGGAATGGGTTGTCGAGGTACCTCGCAACTCGCCTCAATGAATTCGGTGGGTTCGCGGTGATAAGACTTGATTCCGATAAGAGTGTTGGCAGCTCCCCAATGGCCGGTTACTTCGTACGCTGGCCGAGCGCAATCAATTGCTTGTAACGGCTCTCAGACGCTGTATCTTGTCGTCCGTGAATGTCTTGTGTCCAAGCAGGAGAGAGTATGCTATGCAAAGGTGGAACCGGAATGTGCATATATACGGTGTGTTCAGTGATTTCGGAGTGTTGAAGGATGAATCTGTCTGTCGATTTCAACTGTGCTGGCGCTCTCTTAGCGGCAGCCACTCCGCTTCCCTCTTTGGCCAGAGCTCCATGACAGCACCTCAGGACGACAGGGGGTATGGGTATAGCATCAGCCACACAGGTGAGCTTCAGAGTACAAGTAGCGACATCATCTTGAACAAAATTGTCAAATAGCCGAGTTTGATACTAAGTTGATGCTTAGCACGCGCTCCCCTATCTGATTACAGCATACATATTTAGAGCCCCTTTCTTACCAAAGAAGCTGCCAGCTTCAAGTCATTCACCATGGACGCCTTAAACCAAATAGCAGACAGCGGGCCTCCCACGACCACAAAGACCATCATAACATCGATATTCCACTACTCAACGCTGCCAATCATTGTTTCAACCAGAACCATTATATCAATACTACTCGCCGTCTTCTCACCTCTAATATACCTCGGCTCATTTTTCTGGCGTGTAACCACTGCTCCTTTCTCAGTATTATGGAAGTTAGAGGTAAAGCCACATGAACTAGAGGTTTTAAAGTTGAATGTTAATGCGTGATTAGACACTCTACATATACTTCGGCGTCGCAGCCTTCATCGGCCTCCTCACCGGCATAATCCTCTACTTCTTCAGCGAGATGCTCGTTGCGCTGCTTTCACTTGACCAACCTGAGCCAGGGAGAAATGGCAGGAAGCTTGACAGATGGAAGGACGAGGAAAAGCCAAAGTCGGTTGGAATGAGGAGGGTGGACGAGTTGCCTTGGTATGACGGTTCGTTTGGGAAGGAGATGGGCCCGCTTAAGAGGAGGGAGGTGGGTGGGTTGAAGGGATTGTCGAGTCAGGTTATTTTGGAGGAGGATTCGGATGGGAGTCATTTCTAAGTTAGTGTCGTGGGAAAAGTCGCCAATAAAACTCCGAACCAACACTACATCAAGCATTGCAGCTGTGACAAACTGTGTGAATGTGACACTTGTATACACAGATTCTGGCTGGACCGGTTAACCCGTATCCGCTCGACATGAAAGCTTGCGTGAGAAAGTCGTGAAAACGAATCCTGATATCCGTCTGTGCCATGCCAAGCAATATGGTGTGGATAGTTTCCTGGGTCTTATACGCCGCCGGGGCGGTTGCAAATGGCACACAACCATCAGCGTCCTCCTCAGCAGCAAAATGGGAGGCAGCAATCATATAGTCGTACTCGATGTCAATATCACTTGCGGCCTCAAAGAGGTGCTCGATGTTTTTGAGGTCGCCGTTGACTTTTTTCGCCATCATCCGGGTCACCGACTAAACGCTGACGTAGTCGGCGCAGACGTTGAACAGTATCCAAGCCCATGAGTCCTTGTCAACGCCATCAGTAAATTTGCGCAGTTCTTGAGCGGCAGCTGGAAGGTGGTCGCGCTCATAGCTCTCGATAAAAGTAGCGAACTTGTAGAAGGACAAGTTGAAGGGATTATCCATGATTCGGCTCGAGGTGAAGTTCAAATCAAGGCAGACTAAGAGACCTGTGAACTAAGGCACATCCGTCAATATAGGATAACCGGACTGGTCACTGATAAAATATAAAGCCTATCCGCTCAAGCTCCAAGCGCAGCTTCAGCAAATCAGTTTTGAGCTTACTGTAAGGGATACTTTAGCACGTCTGTGCTAGCACGAAAGAACTGGGCGCTAAAATTGCCTTGTGAGTTGCGCTCCTGAGGCTAGACAGTGATGGCAACGGCATAATCGAATGCCCCAATTCGAGGTCTTTGCTGTGCGACGCAGGCACTCGCTTATGTGGGCAACTTCGAGTAGGCTTTTCAAGTTGGCCACAGAAAGAGGAGTTCAAGAATCCTGTCCTGATAGGGAAGTTCATCCATGAGGACGAGGTAGTGCCAATCGAGAAGCTCAAGGTCAAAGACGAACTGTTTACTTTGCGGGCGTTCATTCTTCGCCAGAGCCAAACCCCGAAACTACTTGCCTCCTTCCATTAGTATCCCACACGTTGAGTTCCATGTTTGCTCCTTCGCATAAAAGTAGTAAAGCGTCACATAAAGCACAAAAGTTAAGATAACAAGTGAAGTTTGTAATGGTAACATCTTTCATAACATGAGATCTATCTTGCTACCCTATACTCCAAATTCGTTCAAAAACAAGCTGAAGTCGCCTTCAAGCTGCGGTATATCTTCCCAAACGCCTCCAAACTTTTGTTCCCTAGCCTTTATGGGCTAATAAGTCTCAAACTCCAGTAACCAATGACCGAGTCGTAGCTCTAAGTCGTAGCTCTCTTATATTACACTCGCATTACACTCGCATTATCTCACATCTTCTCCATATGCGTTGGCGATCCACCCTTGCCAGCAAGCTCATTAGAATCAACCTTCTCCGGCGCACGCCCAATGGTAGCAAGGAAAGCCTCCAAGCCGACATCATGTCTCGCCTGGCGCATAATGGCAGCATCCTCCTCACCAGTCTTGGAGTTGAAGACTCTATCCATGTCCTCCATGGTGGTGTTCTTGGTCTCTGGGAGGTAGAACCAGACCCAGACAATACCGGTGGCTAAGAAGCCGGCGAAGAAGAGGTAAGTTCCCCACTCGATGGTCTCGAGCATAGGTGGGACGTAGAAGGCGACGGCGAAGTTGTTGAGCCAGTTGGAAGAGGCGGAGATGGAGGAGCCCTTTGCTCTGATGGAAATTGGGAAAATCTCGGAAATAAGAGTCCAGGAAACCGGGCCCCAGGTGGCGCCGAAGGCGGCAATGTAAACCCAAATCAAGGCGACACATACCCATCCAGCAGCAACGTGGGACGGCCAGTCGTGCTGGAGCTTAGCGACGATGATGGCGACGATAACCATGGAGACGCACATGACCACGGATCCGACGAGCAACATAGCCTTTCTGCCGACCTTATCGATGATAAGCATAGCTGGAACAGTTGCAACCAAGAAAACAACACCAGTAACACCGGTGGCGAGAAGGGCCTGGGTTCCGCCAGTCAATCCCAAAGACTCGAAGATGTTGGAGGCGTAGTAAATAATAGCGTCGATACCAGACCACTGCTGGAAGAACATGATCAACCAACCGGTTGCAACACGCTTCATGTTATCCTTGGTTCTGAAGCAGTTGGCGTACTGGGCAATTTGGACCTTGATGAGGCTTCTGTTGTTCTTGTCGGCGAGAGTTGGGTTTCTGGATGCAAAAGCACGCTCTTCGGAAAGTGCCTCGGCCTTGATCTCGAGGTACTCGACCTGGACCAACTCGTGCTCCATTGGGAGCTTTCTCAACCAAGCGAGAGTCTTTAATCCCTCCTCCTCACGGCCGACCTGAACGAGCCATCTTGGAGAGAATGGCATGAACCAGACACCAATGGCGAGAATGACAGCTGGGCATCCCTGGATGATGGAAGGCACACGCCATGCCATGTCGGATTGACTCTCGCCGGTGCCGCCAATGTAGTTGGTGCCGTAACCAACCCAGAAAGAAATCATGATACCGAGAATGGTGGCGAACTGGTAGAAGGAGACGAGGAGGCCGCGCATCTCTGGTGCGGAAAGCTCGGCGTTATAGAGTGGACCAACTCCAGAGAAGATACCGACACCGATACCAGTGAAGAAACGGCCGGCGTAGAGAAGGGAGGAGTTGCCATCACTGGCACCGATGTAGAGGAAAGATCCAAGAATAACCCAGAGACAGGCTTAGTGAATGTTAGCAGTTTTTCTAACTGAATGGCAAAGCATAAAACTTACCAATGAACATGGATCTCTTGCGGGAGAGGACATCAGACAAGACACCGGCGGAAAGAGAACCGACGAGACCTCCAAGCTGGAGGATAGACGTGAGCCAACCAGTTGCTCCAGAAGAGCCAACAACAGCTGGGAAATTCTCCTTGAATCTGGTCATGACGAGAGCCTGTCCAAGGACACCTTGCTGGTAGCCATACTCGAAACCTCCAAGAGAGGCGAAGAAGGCTAAGAAGATGATCTTTGGGTTATTTGCAACTTCTCATAGTTAGTGCTGGAACATGGTTACTCGGATGACTGTAGCTTACTCGTCTTCCATTTGGAGTGCACTGCAACCTGAACACGCTTATCAGGCTGTGCGAGTCTGTCGGCATTGGTATAGCCCTCCTCGTCGGAGGATGAGTCTAACATCTTGAGTGGACTGAGAGTGTGCGATTAAGATGAGGATGTTGTGGATTATCAGCCAGTTAGCCGATGATGGATGCCCGTGAGATGTGAGAGACGTGATGAAGGTGAGATGACAGAATGAAGATCACAAAGTGCGACATAAGGAAATATATATACTCTGCTGCTGTTTTCCACAAGCAAGACCATGACAAGGGGGCGTTCTCGCACCCTTGCTCTTTTCCCCAGACGACCAATCCATCGTCCTGTAAATTGCATGGGATCCTAGTCGTCGTGCAGCGATGTTCTCGTGTGGAGTAGTGTCGATTCCCCAAACTCAAGGTACGCAAGAACTTTCACCCCATATTGATCCATCTGGTGCCACCATGCCCCAAATCTGGGGTCTCCACGCTCCTCCATGACCTGCAAAACCCGGGAGAAAAAGGTACGGAAGGAATCCACACCCACTCACATGAGGGAGGGCCCCCGTCTGGCTATACCCAAAGAGGGATGCATAGGCACTTCTCTTGGCGCCCGGCTTGCACAAGGGCTAGCATCAGCCTTGGAAAAAGAGGCTTATGCCGGACACAAAACTAGAAAGCTTGTTGACGTTCCACTTCCGCCCACGCCATGCCCAATCGGTTAAAGACGGCCAAGAGAGGGACCCGTAGTTTGTCCAGACTCAGGAAGAATCAATCAATTCAGCCGCCATCTCTTGGCTCATGAAGTTTAAAAGTCGGAAGGTCATATTGATGGAATTAATGGGATAACGGCACAGAAGAAAGACCATTTAGCGGGAGCGAAAAAACGGTTTCTGCCGTCTGGACATAGCCATACACTCATAACCATACACTCATAGCCATACGCTCATAACCATAAACTCATAACCAGGGCTGTAGTCAGTAAACTAGGAGTATCTCGTATTCAGTTGGTACTCAGTTGGTACACAGTTGGTACTCAATTGGGTACTATGTTGGGTACTCCGTTGGTACTCAGTCAAGACCCAGTTGGTACCCAGCTGGTATTCAGAATGCTGGCGACATTCCAATACGAGTAGCAGCAAAGATGGCGTCGTGCTGGACGTAGGCCGAGAGTCGGTCTCGTGTTAACGCCAAGTCGAATAGGGCCGTTTGATCTTCACCGTCAGTAACCATCGGCTTTTCCGGCCGCCAAGAAGGTTTGACGCAGCCACGCTACTGCCAGACGGGACTAGAAGGTCACGGCGCGAGCACATTCTGGGCGCGAGTCAGAATCGCCGTTAGGGCTCTTAGCCAAAACAGAGCACTTTAGGCTCAATATTCCTAAATGAGTTAGCCTCGGGACTGCATCTTACGATTCTGGGGGCGGTCAAAGTCGGTGCAGAAGTTCAGAGAATAAGATTAAGCGCCGCCCGTAGGCTGTTATTCCCTTTTCCATCGTCAATCCTCCCCGACCCATCTCAGCAAAACACAGCCAAAATTTTGACAGCATTCCCATCATCTGCATTCAACGCCAGTGTCTGGAGAAAGCGGGACTTGTCAACAGCTCTTCCTAGATCATCCGCAGGGCGCAAAAAACGAAAAGGCCTTTTACGTGATGTCATTGCGCGGGTAGCTTTCGCTCGGCAGCCTTCACTTAAAGTTTTCGCTACCACGATGGCAAGCCGGGGTAACTCGCGACCCACCCCCGTGGGAAAGCAACGAGTGCGCACCGGTTGTCAGACATGTCGACGCCGTCGGCGAAAATGCAAGTACAACTTATCTTCTCAAGCGCTTGCTCTTCTTTCCCAGCATTCTCTGCTGCTTCTCAAGCTCGAATTCCATGTTGCATATCTACATAATAATTAGCTTAGTTGGAGTGGTGGGCAGCAGTGGTGGTAGATAGACTAGAAGCTAAATAATCAAAAACAGGCGATGAGCGGAAACCTCGTTGTGAAGCATGCGAGCTGAAAGGCTTCGCGTGTAAATACGGCACCGACTTGACATTTGTCCTGCAAAACAAGGTAGGCCACAATCTCTCATTGTTGTCCGTCTGATCCACTTATTAAAGGTTCTCATAGTTCGTCGTAGAGCCTACAAGTGTCACTCCTCATGCAGATGGTTCGATGGCGTCAGGACAGAGCCAGGCAAGTGGCGGCTTCCGTCGTGCTTTGGTACCTGCAGAACCGGTTGCTCGCCCGGATCCACGAAGGAGCATCGCTCTTGCACCACATATGGAGGCTATACACTCCTCGCACGGCGGGGTGAGCGTAGGAAGTAGGGAGCATCGAATCGATATCCCTCCTGTGGGCTCGGAGAAGTCCGGATCCTACATTGAACCAGACGTCTATGGAGAACGCACTGGTGCCTCTTTCGGAGCCTTTGAAGGACTGTCAGAAAGCCCGATTAGTGGCATCACGAGAAGTCAGTTTGAGGCTATCAGCGGCGCTAGTTCTCGTAGCGGACGTTCCTCTACTGTTGCCAGCTTCACCTACACATCACCTCGACCGCCGCCAAGCCGAGATCCAGATGCGACGCATGAAGCGGGATTGCTGTCACACTACCGATACCATGTGGCTCCTTGGCTCGATATTGCCGGCGCTGAGGCCACATTCGGTATTGGAGTCCTCATCCTAGCAAGGGATAAAGACAGCCGGCCACTCTTTGCTGCCATCCTTGCGCTGGCAGCATTACATAGAGCTGTCTTCAACACTTCCCTGCCAGTACATCAGAACCCTAGCGAATGGAGTATCATGAGATATCGATATCGCCAAGAGGCTGAAAGTGGCCTGCGATTCGCCGATCGAGAGATCAGGAGCGTCGGTACTTCACTTCTCATCCTGGACGAGGTCCTATCCTCTGGCCCAGGAATGTGGCGAGGCGTGCTTTTGGGCCACATAGGGGTGCCAGGTGTTTTACCTGCCCTTAGCCAACTAGTTGGAGAGACTGATGAGGCCGTGTTTGGACTCTACTTCAGAATAGGTAAGCTTCTAGAAACTCTTTGGAAACTCAGTGCTAATCCTTCCAGACCTTGCTGCTTCATTGGCCAGCGGAACGGCGCCACTATTGCCATACGACTCATATTTGACAGAAGATGGCTCAATGCGGAATATACTAACTGGTCCGTTAATAAAGGACCCCACAAGGAGCGCTTTCAGGCAGGCAATGCTGCTGCTCGCATGCGCTCTAAATTTGACTTATAATGGCCATCAAGAGCCTCATACTAACGAGGACTACATCGACGCATCCACATTCGCATCCTCACGACCACCCACACTTTCAGAACGCTGGACCTTATTGTGGAATAAGTGCCAACGCTGGTATGCCACTCGATCCACGGAAGTCCAGCAAATACTGGATGTACGCGGAGTAGAGGTTGACCAAATCGATCCTCATGATGCCTCCTCATTCCCAATCATTGTCTACACCACGCCTCTGGCACTCGTTGCCAACGTGGTGTATCACGCCACATCTCTGCTTCTTCTTCTCCACAGACCGCGTCTTTTGAAACCTTTAGCGGGCCCAAGATGTCTAACTAGTTGCATATGGCATGCGCAGTCGATTGCTGGGATTGCAGTGAGCAATGATTCGCCCGAACAATATGATCCTATATTGATAAGCGGCCTTTTTTTGGCCGCAAAGGATATGACACACATCTCGCAGCAGACTACTGTGTTGGAATGCCTTGGCAGGATCACTGCGTGTACTGGAATCAGGCTGGATCGTGAGGTAGAGGACTTAAAGTCCATTTGGAATATCGCTGCCTTCAATGATTCGGGCATGTGACAGCCCTGCTAGCATTTTCGCAAAAGTGTATAAATAAGAGTAATCAAAAATAAAAATAAAAACGCATCAGCCAACCGAATCTGTAAAATAAAGACCAAAATAAATGAGATCCGGCCTGAAAGGAAAAGGCTTGCTTACGCTGAGGACCAACAGTTGAGGTTGATCAAGACATACAATTATTAGCTTCAAAAATATCCGTCGTGATGCGTTCTGAGAATTAGAGGGCCCAGGGTAATAGGAAAGACAGCTTTCGTTATGTAGAGTCATTCATTCATTATCTACTTCATCTCATCGCAATGAGCTCCAGCATTTCTCGAAGGCTTCACGTAATCCATTTAGGTGTCATGCCAGTGCGATCCTTGAAGCTGGATTCGGTTTGCACGGGATGCACGGCCTGTTGGCAACTTATCCCAATCGCTCGTTTCCGCGGTCTTCCGGACAGTCTCCTGGAGACCGAATACTATCAAAGTTGTCGTGACTTCAGTTTTCCCCGGAGTTATTGAAGGAGAATGCCTATCCTTCGCTGGTTTACGTCCAGCGGAAGCACAATTCTGCCTTTTACCACAAAATCGTAGCAGTTTCGTTTCTCACATAGTCTCGTATCCGAATGGGATGCTGCTCATGGCTCCTGGCTTCTGAACTGCCATAGCAGCGGCAGCGTTGGCCTTGTTAACGGCTGCCTCAATCTCCGCATCGAAGTCCTTGAGTGGCTTGCCACTGGCAACGAACTTGGCAAAGGTGGTTGCAAAGTAGCCAACAAAGGTGTCGCCAGCAGCAGTGGTGTCAACGACCTTCTTGACCTGGACACCGGCGACGAGGCCACTTGCACCAGAGGCGGTGGAGTAGTAAACACCCTTGGATCCCAGAGTGATGAGCATGATGTTGACCTTGGCATTGCCGTGGAAGTGAGCCGCGAGCTCCTTGAGTGGCAAGTCGTCCTCGCTGATGTTGCTAACGTCGAAGCCTGGAATTGAAGCAGCGAGCTGAAGTGCCTCAGTCTCGTTGACAATGATGGTAGACATGTTCTCGAGTGCCTTGAGTGGGATACCTTCTGGGAAAACTGGTGCTGGGTTGAAGACCACGTGAGTCTTGGAAGTGGAGGCGTTCAAGTGCTCCAGAAGGGACAAGGTGGTGTCGCGTGGAATCTCTCCTTGCATAACTACAACGGTTGGTGGTGTGCCAGAGTTCTTGAGGGTCTCAAAGATCTTGTTGACGTCGTTCATTCCGGCGTGGTTTGCTCCTGGCACGACGAGGATTCTGTTCTCGCCATTCGCATCCTCATCAATAATGATTGTTGCTGATCCGGTGCTAACACCTTTAAGCTCTTGAATATTGCCCGTGCTAACTCCCGACTTCTCTAGAGTTGGCTTCAAAAGCCCGCTCCATTGTGGGTCGTTGGCGCCAACAGCTCCGATCATGCTCACAGTGACATCTTGACGAGACTCGGCTGCAAATGATGCACGGCCACAGGCAACAGCTTGGTTTGCGCCCTTGCCGCCACCATGAACAGAGAAAGAGGTCGCAGTCAAAGTCTCTCCTGGGCCTGGATGACGTGGAGTCACAGTAACATAGTCGACATTTAAAGAGCCAACAATGCAGACGTGAGGTTGGGTGGCCATGTTGTTTGTGGAAGGTGAGATGTGCGACGGAAGTGGTTTAGAGCGGCTGAGGTTGATGGGATTAAAGTTGATGTGTTTCCTTGTTGGACAGTATATTTCTCAAGGTGTTTCCTAAGGGATTTTGTAATATATACTGTTCGTTCCTTCCTATTCTAATGGCTTGGTCATTTGACCGGATGTGGTTCGACAGCAACGGCCCGACGACTCGTGGAGGTGCTGATCGCCCTATGCTACTTTGGGTAAGTATAGCCTCGCACAAACGCCTGGTTTTGACAGCACGGCAGGCCAGCATGCACGATGATTCGCTGAGGTTATATGATGTGCTTATTTAGCCTATATCAATACAACGTATTTGCTTGTGGAAATATTTGAGCAGCTTTGCAGACTTTATCCTAGCATTTTCACTTGAATTCGCTTTACGGAATGAAACTCACGAAATCCGAAAATATTAATTTTAACAATTTCTACTTCTAATCTGTAAAGGTTCGCGTCAATTTATTAACGACGAATAAGAAGGCGCCTACATACTCTCTTGAGCCCAATATCTGTTCAAAGCTATAGCAAATCAACAAATCTCTGTGTGATATTACATATAACGTTTTCAAGCTGTTCTCAGAGACTCTCCATGTTGATTTGGAAAAGGGCAACATAATTGAAGTGCGAGATAAAACTCATTCTAGGATTTTGAAGCTTCATACAAAAGAGGACTTGACAACCAAGTTGCCTCAAGCTAACCCCGTTAGCAGCTGATTTTTCTTCTTCTTTTTTTCGGGAAACGCGCAAAGAAAACCTTGTGCTTTGAAACTGATTTGAACAACCAGATCGCTCGGAAGAAACTAGAAACTCTTTTCACAAAATCTCGGCTGGCCACTTCATTCTTATACGTTCTTCAACACAACACGTCGACAGAAGCGTCGAGAACGACACTCGAACGAATGAGCACCACTCTCATAGTATCGTAGAGCATTAGACGAAAGTAGCATACTACTCGAGTGGCTGTGAGCGTAGTAGCCATAAGTACTCTACACGCCTGCTTCAGGCTACTCAGGTAATCATGGCGAAACTGCCAAGATTCAATGAAAACGAATGTCTGACTATATCCGGCTTAAATCTGCCCTAGTCCTGTCTCAAAAATAGCATACTGACACTACTCACAGGTACTCAAATACTGAGAGCGAGCTACGCATAGGGAGTACTATTCTTAAAATAATATTATGAGCTAGAAAATGCTGCTTGAGTGCTACTCTCCCAGCGCCATTCAACTGGTTGATATAACCCCTTGTGGAATGTCAGCATATCATGAGGATGCCTTATCACACATGCTGGACACATAATCGTCAACGCGACAAGGCAACAAGATTGACTTCACTCAAACATATGGAAGTAGGATTTCATGATTCATAATTCTTAAATTGAATTGTGCATTGCTTCATAAACATCATGTAGTCGAGGCTACGTAATCGCTAATGGGATGACAAAACAGCAATGGTGGGTAGGAAGCGTCTACTTGAAGACCTTTCCGTCAGCCCATGGGTACTCCTTGCCGTTGACGATAAGTGGCTTCTCCCAGGTCCACTGCTCCTCAACAAACTCGCGGTCCTCTGGCTTGGAGGCATCGAGCTTGGTGAAGGTGTAAGACTCAACATCTGGAGCGACGTCGAAGCAGCCAAGGGCGTCATGGCCGCGGATGACGAAAGCACCCTTGATGATGGAATCGTTGGCGGTACCGTAGACGGAACCGCATCCGAAGATGTACTTGCGGGAGGCCTCGAGACGGGTGAAGAATCCACCGATCAAGTTGGAGGTCATGAAAGTCTGGGTAAGCTCGTCGTTGTACTTGTAGTCAACGGCCCAGATGGAGTAATCCTCTGGGTTGAAGTTCTCCCAAAACCACTTAAGAGCGACTGGGGTGTCAGAGTTGGAATACTGACGCTTCCACTCGTCAAGTGGCATCTGTGGCTTTGGGAGGGACTCGCATGGGTGCTTGGCCCTTGGTGCCTCAACAACTGGCTCCTCCTCCTCCTCAGCAACCTTTGGCTTTGGGGCGGCCTTTGGGGCCTTTGGCTTAGCCTCCTTGGCCTTTGGGGCGACGTTCTTCAAGACTGGCTCATCAATGAAGTTGAGCTTGCCAGCAACGGCGGAGTAGATTGGCTGGTTGTAGACAGTCTCGTACCAACGGGTGGTGTTTGGGTTGGCAGATCTCCACTCCTTGTCGAAGAAGAACTGGAAGCCACGAGAGATGATGCCGGCGGCGAAGAGATCGGCGAGGGTGATGCGCTCTCCGGAGAGGTAGGTGTTGTCGCGGAGGTGAGCCTCAACAACGGAAATAGCCTTGAGGGCCTTGGCCTGGTTCTCCTCAACGGACTTCTTGTTGTATGGCTCGCGGCCCTGGAGTGGGCGGAACCATCCACCAAGTGGGGTAAGAACCTCAGTGTTGAAGTAGGACATCCACTTCAAGATGGAGGCGTAGTCCTGCTTGGTCTTGCCGAGGAGGGTGGTCTTCTCATTCTGGGAGGTGACTGAGGTACGAGTTAGCGTCTGATGTCCCTGAAACAGATGGCTTTGACAAGTATTGAAATAGAGATGTGTTCAGAGTCTAATTAATAAATTGCTCAACATGGAGTATTAAGACAGGGATAACTGTTGACTACATTTTTCATCATAACACAGGATTATGGAGACATCGTATGAAAGTGCATGCGGAACTTACTGTAGATGGCAATGGCAATGGCCTCAGAGAGGACGAAGCCATCAGCACCGACAAAGGTTGGGACCTTGCCGAGTGGGTTGATCTTAAGGAACTCAGCATCGACACCGTTGATGATATCGGTATTGACAATCTCGAGATCGATGTTGTTGGCGACAGCGACGGCCTTGATGGCGGTGCTGCGTGGGTTGCCCTCGTTGGTGTAAAGCTTTCCGAACGCCATTTTGAAGATCTGATGGTGGTTGAAGAGGCGTGGGTGAGGAGGGGTCGAGGGGGTTTTATGAGGCAGCGGTGAAAGTTTCGATTAGTGGAGCTCGCTAGGCACTCTGTGCAGGGGCCGCCCAAAGGCGCTTTCAGTGGACGTCTGACTTGTGCCAGCCTTGCCACGTGACCTGAAATATTTCGAGGCTATTGGACAACCGCGCGGGTCTGGCACCTCAACTCCCAGCATAACCGCCAATACCCTTGAACGTCTATCTCCAGGCGCGCGTTTGAAGATGAAGCCTTCATTTGCAACAAGCTTGCCGCGCGCAGCGCGCGCTTTCTGCGCCTCCACCGCCATTCCACGAGCTCTTCCTCGCCCGGCTTTCACGAGTCAAGCAATCCCCAGATCGTTCGCGACCGCTACCGATGCTCCGGTTGCTGCACCAGAAATCGACTTTAAGACCTTTGGCCAGAAAGAGGACATGGGAAGCACTCTCGTCAGTGCTCGCATTGTCCCAGAGTCGCCATCCTACTTCACCGGCGTGCCAAACTACGTCGACTCCCTTCTCAGGCTTCAGGCCCTCCTCCGCAAATACGAGACATTACCAGTAGTGAAGCCAGGTCAGGCACAAAGAATTGCATGGCAGACCTTGGTGGAGTACAGGAATAGCGTCGGCGAGCAGATCAAGACATCGAAATACCAAAAGATTCTCGCAATTCTCAACAGACTCAACCATATCCACCCAGATATCAAGACACCAGATATCAAGGCAACCCTGGAAGCACATAGACGTGCCATCGACCCATTTGCGAACAAGGCAAAGCCAATTACCATTGATAAGTTCGGCAGAGCTGTTGGTGCTGGAAGACGTAAGACTTCGACCGCAAGAGCATGGGTGGTTGAGGGCAACGGCGAGGTCATCATTAATGGAAAGTCCTTGGTGGACGCATTTTCTAGAGTTCACGACAGAGAGAGCGCCATCTGGGCGTTGAAGGCAACTGAGAGATTAGACAAGTACAACGTTTGGGCGCTGTCCGAGGGAGGTGGAACCACAGGACAGGCTGAGGCATTGACTTTAGCAGTTGCCAAGGCTCTGTTGGCACACGAGCCGTTGTTGAAGCCAGCATTGAGAAGAGGTAAGGAAAAGCTTTTCGTAGCCGAAGGTCGAAATAATTTTCATTTTGTAGCAGATGCTAACTCGTACAATAGCTGGATGTATCACACGCGATCCAAGAGTGGTCGAGAGAAAGAAGCCAGGCCACACCAAGGCCAGAAAAATGCCTGCCTGGGTCAGACGTTAAGCGTCAGTGGTGTGCGTTTTGTAATATATCTGTATGTAAGAACGAAGAAAGATATGAATCCATTGCTATGCCTGTGGAGCGTGATAATTACTGAGTTTGCAGCTACGAAGCTAACGCTCAGCCTAAATGCGGAATTCGAGTTTGACTACAGAGTAGGTGCATATGTGAAGAAGGCAACGAAATTGGAAATGACAGGACAATCTGGTGGCAAGTATCGTGGATCTTACCAGGGCCTGAGAATCTTCTTCTGCCTGTGGCAGCGGCTGTGGTTCTTGGGTCGTAGTGCCCACGCATATCGAATTGTGTTCCCGACTCGTACGATAGGAAGGCCCGACATCGAAGGGTTAAAAACCATGACGCTATGCATGTTTGGCTACCACAAGCCCGCTATTCGGCGAAACATTTAGCACCTCGAGCGTCAAAATTCGAGAGAATAAAGGATCAACAGGCCGCACTTTCATATTTTGTGTTCACATTAAAATTGGAAACCACAGCGACTTCTATTATTTTGTTCTACCGGACGCCTTTTCATTTATAGACCGCGTAAAGCCGGTTTATGGTTTCAACAAACATACAAGCTTTGTTACGGTAGGCATTGAGCGATTCATTGTATTTTTAATGCCAAAAGACCAATACTGCGAACTGAGAACACAGTCTACCAATGGATTCGACGTTGCTCAAGATATTGGAGCTACTCGATGCTCTTGTAATTCAGTTAGTGGTGGAACTATTTCCTTCAAGACTAGGTCTGTTCGCTTGACCCAAACCAGTCGAGACTTCCATGAAAGGCAGAGGAGGGACGTGGCAATGGTATTGCCAGAACCATCAACATTTCAGAAGACACACTAGTTGGCCTTCGGCGGCTATGCATTCACGATGGCGACGGAGTATTAGCATCTGAGTTGACTTCAGGCTTCTCACTCATCAGACGCTCTCCCGATCTCCTCTTCCTCTATGCGACGCTATCTCAGTCTCGAACTTGAATCGTATCACAGCAAACCACGGTGACAGCCACAATGTTTCCAGCCTGCTGTTTTTGCCCCAGGAACTGTCGAGTCCTGCCTGTCCAGCACTGCGTCCTCTTAGGATTGTAGGGCGAGGTTTACGGCCTCCTCACAAATATCATCATTATCCGTACTCCATATTCACATCCTCGAAAGCGTCTGAATTTGGTGAAAATAATCGCAATACCTTGCTCCGAATGTTTGCCAGAGTTTCAAATACCCATGAATCTTGTTGTCTTCTGGAACACCAACCGCCTTCCATCCTTCCATCTCATATTTCTTGACAGTTCCACCACAAAGGCAATGGAAATGGCAATTTGAGGAGTCGAGCCATCGTCTCATCTTCACCACGAGCCGCGCAGCGACCCATACGACCAGCCCTCTCGAAATGCCAAAAGCAGACAACGCCAACATCCTTTCAACATGGCTTCACATCAACAAATTGAAAATTTCCTCAAGCTTTGCGCATAACCAAAAGGTCTCTATTTCCCCGTAGATCCAAAGGCGTGACGCTTCAGACGAGATCGTCGCATTAAGAAAGACTGTCGTGGGCGACGGAGAACACCTTTCTGGCCGCGGCCCTGTTGATCAAGTTGTGGGGCATCGGAGATCGTCCCCAGACGAGGGTTAGACAGGGGTCGTTGTGAGTGCGACAAATCGGTTGGCGGTCCTGACCGGCGGCCGGGCACCCTGGTCGCCATCACGTCAGCGTTTGCGATAAGGCCGGAGATGAGGCGGAGCTTCTCTTGAGATTTCTCCATATTCTTTGTTGAGCTTGAAGTCTTCTCGGCGAGGCCGGCATGCCGCCTAACGTCGAAAGTTCCAATGCTCGGTGGCTAAAGGCGGCCATTTTTGAGTTGACGGTGGCAGTTCGCTTGCATCGCCTATTATACCCTGCATGCGCCTGCATTGCATTGCATGACGCCAAGGGCGGAAAAAGTACATTGGGCAAGAACATCTTGTCAGAGTGACGACGTCGTGCCGCCTTTGACCCGAGTCAGGCGAAATCCGTACTGGTGATGGCGACGACGATGTTGAAACAGGCTGGCGGTTATGGCTTCAAAAGATGTTGGATTTCATGGAATTCGGATGGGATGTGGGATGCCAAGGGCGACGAGATACTCGAAGGATGAGGCATTGCAAGCCGCGGGAGCAGTGCTTCTGGTTCTCAGAAGACACTTAACAGCTAACGGCTTTCTTGCTGCTTTTCATTTCGGCCAACTTTATCTCAGTATTGACAGTGTTGGACGCGCCGCACACTACCACCGGACACTACCACCGGAGTATGTTGTGAAGTGGTGGCAACCGAATCAGGTGAAATTGGTCTCAGTTGACTCTACACTGTATTATTTTGATGTCGTGGCACCTATCTTTCTTTACATTGAAACTTTGAGACAAGTCCGGCACGCTCCTCTATCTAATCCCAGTTCTAAATTCTGAACGCCGAAACGGGCCCTCTTATTCGACCGGCAGCTGAAAAGCCCAATTTGTTGACATGCCTAGATACCAATTTCTTAGGCTCGCTCCAGCAGCTCTAAGCACCTTCTTGCAACTATGATAGTCAGTTAGTACGGGCCCGTGGAAGTGTGTTGAAATGGCAAGTAATCACTTCTCGTTATCTCTTCCTCCCACAACCCTCGCTCATAATCGACCAACCCTTTCTCTTCCAAATACTCCTTGGCCAAGCTACTAAGCCACGTCACTGACGTAGCAATCTCCGTAATGGTCAGCAGGTCAGGTTGTTCCAATGACTCGCCAGCTTCCGATCTCAATGACATCTCCTTATACTGTTTCTGAAAAAGAGCAAGCCACGCACTATTGAAATCGGTCCACAACTGGTGATCTTTCTCTTGAATCTCTTCGTTGTCGGGTATGTCGACAGTAAGATCCATCTGATCCAAAGTCGCCAGGAACCACTGGCTGAGTTCTAAGAGCAACTGGTTTGCCGTGTGCAAATTTTCGTTCTTGATATGGTTGTAGATTGGTCTCAGTTGTTGGTATACTCTCTCCCGCCCAATTGCAAATCTACTTCTTGTGTCTGATGCATTTGCAGGAAGTATTTGCGAAGATGGCTGTAAGTGATTTGAAATCTGCACTAGAGGAAGTTCAGGGCTTGCTGACTGTCGGCTGCTATCATACATAGAAGGTAGTCCTGCCTCGTTCGTAGTTCTCAAACCATAAAATCCTGTTTCCATCATCTGTAGTGGCGCCGCAGATGACTGCATATACTGCTGTGATGCATCGTAACCGCTCTCATTTTGGCCGGCGTATGTAGACGCGGGTGCGTAGCCAGAAAAGTCACTTTGATGCCTTGACGGAGCCGGCGAGTAGGTGCTCGAGAAAGAGTTGTTAATAGAAGGTGGCACACTCGTAGAAGGAACTGTATCGTTGTAGTATGTGTATGGTAACGCCGAGGTCGAAGGTGCAGCGTGACGGTTCGAAGTGGTTGCAGGATCTAGACGTTGCTGGTACAGGCCGTTTCCTGGCATGTCGGAGAAGCTGGCGGAGAAGTTCCGGTTTGTATTCTTTGCTGTGTCGTATGGCCCATCCTGACTGACATTGTATTGAGGAGGGCCAGGATACCTTCGTCTAAAATGTTGTCCGTCCATCCCTCTGCTCGTTGTCTTCTAAGATTCCAACTCGAGAGTTTTATTTCAATGAAGTTTCCAATGGCGATGACTGAGGTTCTAGCTAGTTTCTGTGTGACTTGACTTCATATCCTACTAAAAGAATGTTAAAGGTATTGGCTCTTATGTGCTGTGGTTTGAAATAAATTCAGTGACAGTGGTGAGTAAGTCTCAAAGTTGTGGTTTCATCAGCTGTGGTTGTTGAGCTTTCCGGAAGCTACCCGGTAAGACGTTTTGAGACTCTATGCAGCTTCCTTTGAAAAGCTTTAAATGAAGATCAGGGTGATGAACGACCGATTTGGCTTGCCACTGGGGAAAGCATCAAGAAATGGAAGACCGTTGAAAGGTGAGGCTGGTGCAGGCAAATAATGGTGATGCGCTTCGTATGCAGAGCTGAGTGTTCTGGAAAAGCTGCAAATACAGCCTGTGGGGTGCCGACAGCGAATAAATGAGAGAATGAAACACCGACCCCAGATCACCAAAACCCGTGGTCGGCAAGCCATTGAAAATGGGTCTCAAATCCGCCTGGGCTACATAGAGTATGAGGAGATGATGCTTAAAATGGGATCCAGCGAGTGGGACGAGTGGGCAATGGGCTGAATAGTGGAAACTCCACGTACGAACTGGGGCAACAAGACATCAGATGGCGATCGACTCCGAACGAGAGTGAGCATGAGAGATTTGAATTATCGAGTAACGAATAGACGGTGGGAGATTGAATCGACTACATCTCGGATGACGAAATGGCCAGTGAGCCAATTAGCCCAGATCTCGAGAAACAAAGCCTCCTTGAAGGAAAACTCGAGAATGCATGAAGAGAATTGTAACAATGTATGACGCAGCTTCTAAGCAGCAGATGGGAGCTCGTGAAACCTGTTGCTGCCTACAACTGGTTGATCTCGAATGTCAGCACACCAAGGTGCAGCTCGAAAGCCACTTTCTTTCAATCTTTTTTCAGGGCCTGGACCCGAAGTTGCGGTTTGGGTACGAGTAGGACGATCACGTTGCAGGGATGGACGCCAGGGCTGTCGGACGTTGCACCCATGACTTGCGCTCTCTCGAGCTGCATCGGTCGTAAAGTGGCCAGGATAAATGGTGACACGCCGCTGCAAGCGATACGGCCCAAAAAAGAGAAAAGTAGGAAGTGAGCTTCGACACTCGTGCAAGATTAAATCAGGGATCAACCACCACCAAGGTCTATGCTTTACTCCGCACTCCTCCAAGCTACGGCTTGAGTGATGGCATCATGGTAAGCGCAACTTCGCCCAATAAATTCGATGTTAGAGAACATCACGATCGGTAGGTCGTTTAGATTGGAAACCGCGTAGTTCTGTTTTTGGACATCCAGTGCGACGCATTTGATTATAGTTAGTTTATGCCCGCATGTCCAACTTCTGCCTAGAACGGCGGCCCCGACTTCATCTCCAGGCTCATCATGATCTTCCATATATAAAGTTTAAATACACGGTGGAGAAGCTCAAAATGTAAACTCGCAACACCGATCGATTAGCTCAAGATGAAAGTCTATCAGCAAGATGTCGGCCTGTGAAAGCCCAGGCCAAGTACCTTGGCTCGGGAAGGATATCTGTTATCGAAGTTGTAAAGATCCTGAGCTGACTGCTTGGTTAAGAAGGGAGCCTTTTTGCAACAATGTTTCCTGATAAACTCGTTCACGAGGATGCGTTGGAAAACGAAAATCATGGTGGCTAATAGGTTGCTGACTCGGGTTTTCGATTTCTCGATTTCCTAAACTCCTTCAGAATAATCGTTTCGGTGCTATTCAGTTGCCAGTGTAGATATTTAGCTTTGTTAAACTTCCTCACTTCAGAATCGTCTTCTTGATCGCTAACCGACTGCGTCTTACGGCTAATCAGATCACAGACAATATCTCTCCAGACTTGTAACCCCACGCTCTCTCTAAGTCCTTCAAGCGCCACATAGCCGACCAACCGGTGCTTTGTTCGATCGTCTTGAACAGACGGGCGATGATGAGATGTTCGCTGCGATGTGACAACAACTTGCCCGCTACATAGAGAGGTTGAATTGCATTAATCAGGCATCCACTATGTGGATTGGTCAGAGAGATACCGCAAACTCTTCGAGCGTGCCAAACGGCGGAGCAATGCGGGAGCGAAGATTGAGGTTGAAGTGACTTGTCCGTGGGTTTGATCCCGAGCATTATTATGCAAGCTGTATGATAGAGCTGATTTCCAGAGATTGCTGGTGGACAGGCAAAGAATATCTCCGGAAATAGTTGATGGCCACCTGTCCCCGTCGTCTTGATTGGCAGCATCGCTGCAGACCGGTTGGCACTCCAGCGCTGAAGTTGATTCATCAGACTTTGCCACTGCTGTTGGTACGGCCTCGTGTCATATTCGTCAGTTTCGTTTAGCTCTAAAAACCTCGTACGTCTGCAGGCCAAATCGCATGCCTTCGCGCACAGATATACAGCAAAATTTGCATACATGTCGGCGCTGTGCTGACTCCGTTGCAGAAATGATTCCGTGATCTTCTCTTCTTCGTGATCTATGGACTCGCAACTTCCACGAACAACAGGCGTCCAGTGCTCAATTGGAAGAACAAGACTATCAGTTCCGTTGCTCTGTATTGCGCCTATCAAATCCATCCTCGAGTAACACCAGAAGACAGCTTGTAAGTGCCCTCCAGACAGACCATTCACGCCATACGAAACGAAAAGGGTGGCACACCCCTCGACATGACGCCTCCAGTCTCTCGGGCTTGCCGACATCAGCTCCAGACATGCGAGAATGCATACTGTGATAAGGACGTTAGGATCCTTCGCCTGCAAAATCGGAGTCAGAAGGCGAATGGACTCTTGGTAAAGCTCCAGACTGTCGTGCGACTTTTGCACGCCATTCTTGCGCTCCCACTGGCGAGAAGAGAAAGCAAGAATCGCAAATAGTAGGGCGGGCGAATCTTGGGCAATGGCCAAAGCGTGAACCCCAAAGCTACGAGCTTTATCAAACTTATCCAAGAAGGGCGCGCACTCAGTGATCCAGTTTTTGAGATAGGCAATCGTTCTCTTTGGAGGAATAATGGAGACGCGTGCAAGATTCAAGCTATGTCCTGCAAGTGGTGTGGCTGAGGGCGGCGAGTCCGGAGCAATCGGCGAAGGACACCTGCTGGGTGCTTGGCTGGCAATGCCAGTGAATAAAACGGATCTCAGCTCATCTTGAAGCTCTTTGAAGCGTGGGTTAGCTCCATATTCGTCGAAACTCGACAAGGTCTGTGGCGACAAGAAGCCCTCTTCGTCCATGAACGGCTGGGTTTCAACTGGTGGTGCTTCAATGCCAGAGGATGCCAGCATTTTGTGATGGCGTAACCTCAAACTCACAACACATTGCGAGAGGCCTCGAATGTTATAAATGTTGGAGATGAGTACACGAGAAGTTGAAACAATGCATTATTGGTGGCCATTCTAGATCTAAGGACAACACGTGACAGACACCGACACTTGGCGTGGCTAGGGTATGTTCACCGAGTGGCTGGGCTGCCGAGACAACCAAACAACGGGTTTTCATATTTCTCAACTAGGAAGTTCACTATCATGAAACTTACGACAGATAGCTTACCAAAGAAAGACGCTTATTACTCAAACGGTTAACAGCACATTCTCAACGAAATTTCTCGCCATGAACTTTGCATAAACTTTGGAGAATGGCGTTCTCCTTGAGCTAATTAGTTGCCCTTGGAATTTCTCGTTTTTAAGTCCTGTAACATGAACTTTTACTAGCTAATGCGGGAGCTAACAAATAAGTACCAAGATCTAAACTGATTCCGCAATGTGTCATGCCAAATCAAGGGGTATACGCATCTGAAGCAATGACACTGATATCACCTCCTCTGCGTCTTCACCTCGCTCTCTTTCTCTCTATGTCTTGCTCGTATATCATGACTCACAAGGACATCGTTTGCTTTACTTATGCGAGGGTGGATCGTTGGACCTAAACGGATTCGCTTTAATGTACGCACTAATGTCCATCTGCACAAGCAAATCGTCCAAGTATTCTGCCACAGCTCTCAACACATCTCCACTCTCCTTCTGCCCCTCAAATTCCGGCACCTTGATCAGGTTATATGGATGACTTCTAGCCTTCTCCGTCGAATCATCAATAAGCACTGTGTTCGCCTGGCTCCATCTTCCACCATAGTACCTCAATGGATGCTTCGCCTGCATCTTTGGGTCATCCCATATTGTCTCTAATCGCTTATATACCTGCGTCCTGGAGTTATAATCCGCCTGTGATAGTCCCATCTTATCTCTGCTCCACTCCGCAAGCAGCTTCTGCCGTGACCTCCCTGGGAACAGCTGCGAACACATCGCATCGACGTTATTTGGGCGAGCAGCGGACCAGATCATGACCTGGAAGCGAGAGAAGACGTAGTCAAGAAAGAGATCTGTGGATTGGCGGGCTATGTAACGAGTTGGCTGGAGGCGGCTGGGACGGTGGATGAGTGCACCGTTAAGATCGATGATGACGAGGATGTGTTGTGCTTCGGGAGCGAGACGTGGTGGTTGGGAGGCCTGTGCGATGTATGCATCCGTGGGCTCTGGTACACCACCCGATGCTGCGGAGGGCGCCTTGATCGGGTCCTTCTCTGACATTGGCGAGCGTGTTTTTACAATTTCTTCCTTTCCCCAACCGTATTGCTTTTTGTTTGGCGTTCGTTTTGATCTGATGGATGGTGGGCTGTCTTGATATAGTTGTCCAGGCAAGTTACGGTAGTCTTGACTGGCTGGGTTTCCGGAATACTGAGAGTTGGAAGGAGTGAATTGTGGATTTGGTGCTTGACAGCTTGAAGGGGTCTGTTGGTAGACCATCATATTACTCTGCGTGCTTGGCTTGCTGTAAGTTTGAGATGCGGGCTGGTGATTTTGGTAGCTTTGAGTTGATCTGCAGAAGGTAAGTAAATGTAAACCTCATCTTGTGAGCCTGAGCTCTGTCGAGGAAACCTACTGAGGGAGGCCGAGCTGCTGCATCAGGCGGTTGATCTCATTGACATGTTCCATCCTTCTTACAGCTCTGTGCCTTAATTTTTTCGGCCTGGCATCGGGAGTCTCTTGGTCTAATTGTGCAATGGCCGTTTTACAGACATCGATTCTTTGCTTAGCTTCGACGTTAGTCATGTCCCTTTGTTCGTATGGCATCTTCGGTAGGACACGACGTATTTGGAAGGTGGGATGGGCCTGAGATGAGTGTTTATTCTGGCGTTGTGGTGCAGTTTTAGGTGCTGTTATGCTAACAGGTGGAGGATGGCTGGGGCCTGATGTAGTTGTACTTGAGCTTGAGAGGAAGCGGCACGAAGGACGGAGTAATTTGGAGGGCGCGCGTGGTCCTCGTGATAGGAGGAAGCAAGCACTCATATAGTAGTTCGAAAGGAAATGTTGGCGCAAGCTGGCAAAGAGACTATATGAGTGACAATGGCCAACCAGTTGTCCAAGTGAAGTGTCTTAAAGCATTCCCACTTCCCACGCCTGCCAGCTGTCGCGACTGATTAAAGTTTCTGCCGTGCAATGCCGCCTGTCAACCCACTGTAAAGTGCTTAGTGAAGCCTTTATCAAGGACCAATTGCACGGACCACCATAAATTTGTCCATGGCCTCGATGCGATAACCCCACGCCGTCCCAGCATAGCTCCAACAAATAAACAATTTTTAACATGGCGTCTTTCGGGAAGAGAAAGGCTCTTGAGTCGACACTTGAGAGGCGTGTACGTGCAAGAAGAGATGATCGAGAGGAGGAGCTTGAGGATTCCGACAATGATTCTGCGCCATCAGAGGTTGGCGCCGGCCCAGCAAGTGGTAGTGAGGATGAGGGGGATCGGAGTGGACATGAGAGCGGCAGCGGCGAAGGGGAGGTTAGATCTTTGTTAAATGGTCCTGTCGGACGTACTGACGAGAAACTCAGAGCGACGAAGAAGATTCTGGAGCAGACGATTCCGAACCAGAAGACGCAGCAGCCATTTCCTTCGGCGCACTAGCAAAAGCACAAGCATCCATCCAGAAGTTGAGCAAAGGCAAAAATGGCAGCAATAAGATCTCGAAAAAGTTAAAGAAAGACTCAGACGATCCATGGATGAACAACGAAGCTACGGAACGTAAAGCCGGTCGCAAGGACGACAGAGACTTCAGCCGTTCCAGCAAGCACGCGCCAGCTGAGGTATCGAGTAAGAAGGCCGTTTCAAGAAGGAGAGACGCTGTGCTAGTCGCCAAGCGCCAAGTCAGAGATCCACGATTCGAAGCCATAGCAGGACAAGTCGACACCGCGAAGGTCAACAAAGCCTACTCATTCCTGAACGACTACCGCATGGACGAAATCAAGCAACTGAAGGAGGAGCTAAAAAAGACCAAGGACGAGCCACAGAAGGAGAGAATGAAGCGCCAGCTCCTGTCCATGGAGTCGAAGATGAAGACCGAGCTGCGCAAGGCGAAGGAACAGGAGATTCTGGACAAGCACAGGAAGGAGGAGAAGAAGCTGGTCGAGCAGGGAAAGAAGCCTTTCTACCTCAAGAAGGCCGAGCAGAAAAAGCAACTCATCATGGACCAGTACAGTCAGCTCAAGGGCAAGCAGCTGGATCATGTTATCGAGCGTCGCAGGAAGAAGGTGGAAGGAAAGGAGAAGAAGAACTTGCCGTATGCGAGACGCGATTTTGGAGATCGCTCTTAGTTTGGTGGCAACGATTGTATGGCTTGCTAGTGCAGCAGGCGTCAGTTTTGCAGAGAAGAGAAAAGTTAGATACCCATGAACTGTTATTAATCAAGACGCCTTATATTTCATCTTTGATATTATATTGCACTATGGTGGTCTCTCGATAGAAAGCACGAGATCGTCGATCGCAAAATAGCCGTTCCTCCTTTCAAAGCATCCGACTCCGCGCCATGCACACCAAAAAACAGTATCCTTTCGTGTTCACCGTCCAGGAAGTCAACTAAGGCTCGTTGAAAAGATATGCCATGATGTCCCCACCATAGGCCTCCTCGAGCTCATAAAACTGGCCACCCATGCGATCGATTCCAGCGTGCTGAAAAGCCTCAACTACGCGGTCGACACTGAAACCCATCTCACAGAACCGGTTGATGAGCTGCTCGTTGTAGCCCTTGTAACTGTCCTCAAGTTAGCATATTGACCTACTTCTCACGACTCAGGACAAACTTACTCAGCCTTCTTCTCCTCCTTCTTCGGTGGCGGAATACTGGTTCTGTAACTGTCTCCCGAGGTCTTCGGTGCACCAGCGTACTTCTGTGCCCAATCCCTAGCAACACGATCGAATTGCTCCGGCTGGTTCATCAACATGTTCGCTACCTCCGCATCCTGTGGATCCTTTGGCTCTGGACTGCTCAACAAGCTTTGAAGACTCAGCAACGCGCTCTTAATGGTCAACACCGGACTCCATTGGCTGCCCAAAGTATCCAAACAGATTGCTCCTGTCTGGGAAGACACGTTCGGGTGCCACAGCTTGGTCTCGAACTTCATCACTGGTGGCTTGAATGGGTACTCCGTAGGGATCTTGATGTCGACTACAAACTTGCCGCCGGCGTATGGAGAATCTGGTGGTCCTGGGAAGGAGGCTTTGAGGTGGGTGACATCGTCGCCGTATGCAGGGTTTACGGTGATGTTTGAGGAGCTATCTCCTTTGATATCCGAGAGCTCCTTTGCGATGCGGCGCATGCGGTTGTTTGCCATTTTTATGGAGTATATGAGGTACCTGGATGTGTATTTGTGTATTTCAGGTAGTTGCAGATGGAATAGTGGGCAAAGGCTTTAGCACAAACAAGCGCAGTGTTATATAGACAGTCGCTTGCGCTGTAAATTCGCGATTGGAGGTTGACTGAACGAGATGGCTCTGTGAATGCACCGATATATTTCACAGTCAAACGTCTCTATCTGCGAAGATCTGAATTAGCTTGTGCGAAATGTCATTCACATTTACGCAAGAGACTGAACCGCAAGAGACTGAACCGGAGAGCTTTTGTAACATGCCCAAGTAGCAACTGAGAAGTGTTTGGGCTCGAGAGGTACTCACAATAGCAGAATCAAAGTTTCTCTGTACACGCAAAGAGTATAGTTTGCGAAGACAACGATACAAGAGAATGTTTATAATAGCCTCGTGGAGGGTTCACTATCGAGTCTCGATGCTTCAAGTGGGGTGGTTCAGGAAGGGGTCCACAAGTTATGATGCTATTACCATCGACAGAAGAGGGTGCTGTAGAGAGGAGTTATCTAGCAAATGGCAGTATGCTAAAAGAGAGTAACAAGCAAGTATAGAGCGATTTAAGAGGTTGTCTATGATGAGGAGTTAGAAGTGAAATACCCGCATCCTTGAAGTTACAGTCAGGCCGCATTTACGCCGCAGCCCTGTTGTGGAATGTCGTCGATAAGAACAAGAGGTACCAAGGTACCTTGGCACGTGATGCAGCCTTGCCAGGCCCAAGCTCCGTCAGTGGTAATCCGCGACTTCGCGTCCTTGTCGCCTACCGCAGTTGTCCATCGGAGCTTGAGCTGTTACTTCATCTCCAAACAACCAAACAATTTCATCGTCGTCACATCTTCACCACTACACAATAAAGACGCCACACATATCTCGACCTCGACATTGCCAAGGACTACGTCACAGTACCCTTATCATCGCAACAGCTCGGCGAGGCTGAACAGACATCATGGTATGGTCGCCTCCCAAACCTGACAAGCTGTGTACTTTTGCTAACACCACAAAGGGTAACCAGCAATCCGGCTTAGGTGGTGGCCCAGGTGGACCAGGTGGAGATGACAAGGACTCCAAGGATAAGAAGGTAAGATATTTACACACCGCTTTGTGCGACAACTTTAAGCTAATCTGTAGCAGAAGGAGAAGCCAAAGTACGAGCCACCGCCACGTCCAACCACTCGCATCGGCAACAAGAAGAAGAAGGCACAGGGACCAAATGCTGCATCTAAGCTTCCACAAGTTTTCCCAACGTCAAGATGTAAATTACGATACCTGAGAATGCAGCGCATCCACGACCACTTGTTACTTGAGGAGGAGTACGTTGAGAACCAGGAGCGTATCCGCAAGGCGAAGCAAGCCAAGGAGGGAACTGGACCAGCACACGACCCAAACATCGATGCCGAGGACAGGAACGCTGATGAGCGCGGCCGTGTGGACGATATGAGAGGCAGCCCGATGGGCGTTGGAACTTTGGAGGAGATGATTGACGATGATCATGCTATCGTGTCCAGCACCACCGGGCCAGAATATTACGTCTCGATCATGTCCTTCGTCGACAAGGACTTGCTTGAGCCTGGTGTCTCTGTTCTGCTCCACCACAAGTCGGTGTCAATTGTCGGTGTTCTCACGGATGATACCGATCCTTCGGTCACCGTGATGAAGCTCGACAAGGCGCCAACGGAGTCCTACGCGGACATTGGTGGTTTGGAGTCTCAGATCCAGGAAGTGCGCGAGTCGGTGGAGTTGCCGCTGTTGCATCCAGAGCTTTACGAGGAGATGGGTATCAAGGCACCAAAAGGAGTCATTCTCTATGGTGCACCAGGTACCGGCAAGACCTTGTTGGCAAAGGCCGTGGCGAACCAGACCAGTGCTACCTTCCTGCGTATTGTTGGCTCCGAATTGATTCAGAAGTACTTGGGCGATGGACCCCGTCTCGTCAGACAGTTGTTCACCGTAGCTGCCGAGAACGCACCATCGATTGTGTTCATCGACGAAATTGACGCCATCGGTACTAAGCGTTACGAGTCCACCTCTGGTGGAGAGCGTGAAGTCCAACGTACTATGTTGGAGCTCCTCAACCAGCTTGATGGTTTCGATGACCGCGGAGATGTCAAGGTTATCATGGCCACCAACAAGATCGAGACTCTTGACCCGGCATTGATCCGTCCAGGACGTATTGATCGTAAGATTCTCTTCGAGAATCCAGATCAGAGCACCAAGCGCAAGATTTTCACTCTCCACACCAGCAAGATGAGCTTGAACGAGGATGTCGATTTGGAGGAGTTCATTAGCCAGAAGGATGATTTGTCAGGTGCCGATATCAAGGCTATCTGCTCTGAGGCCGGTCTGATGGCTTTGAGAGAGAGAAGAATGAGGGTTCAGATGGCCGACTTCAGAGCTGCTAGGGAGAGAGTTCTGAAGACAAAGACTGAGGGTGAGCCAGAGGGTTTGTACTTGTAAGCGAGGGCGGATTTTAGAAGCGACGAAGTGATTCGTCAAGGAGGGCGAGCATTTTGAACTTTTGGTTCGCCGATTTGCATCATAATGGAAGCCTTTCTGGTGAGCATTCTTTGCACCTCTCCAAGTTCTTTTGCCACTACAATGAGTTTTGTGCCCTTCCTCGAACTTGCAGACAAAGCCCGTTTGATATTTTATGGCATTGTTTCGTTTGTCGGACAATGAGTTGTCTTTAATATGTTAGATTGTAAGCGTCGAAAGGAGCTTTCTCATGTACATCGTCTCTCAAGTGCTTCTTCTTCACTAACCGCTTGGTTTCCACGCTATATAAACTCTGCTTGAAACACTTATTCGAACACGCTATTTGTATGTAGCTCTGGTAGCACTCATCTTCACTCATTACCACCAAGATACCGGTTGTCTTTAACATGAAGTACTCTACACTCCTTCTCACGGCCTTGACCTCGGCACATATGCAGATGCTGTCCCCACCACCACTTCGCAGCAAGATAAAATAAGCTCTGGATGAATGAAAACAGTTTCACAGCGGAGGTGGAATACGGTATGAATAACATGAGATCTCCTCTCCATGCAAAACCGTGGCCGTTCCCTGCACGGGCTTTCTCGTCGACCTCGAGCAACCACGGGGCAAGTCAGTGGCGAATTGAACTGCCGATGACGAGCAAAAGTTTGTCATCGAACCTGGCATTAAAGACCCTCCAAATGGAGACGACCCTTCTGCCGTGCATGGTAGCGGCTCTTTTCAAGCTTCATTTTCTCATGACAAGGGGAAGGCTTGGACATTCGTTTATTCTTGGCACGATGGTTGTCCATATGGCGAGAACTACAACCTCAAACTTCATCTCGACATACCAGATGGCCCATCTGTCTTCGCTTAGACGTGGTTCAACAACGTCGGCCAAAGCGTGATGTATATGGACTGCCAGCGTCAGCATCGAAAAGGCCAAGGCGCCAGAGAAGTCGTCCGTGGAATACACAAATCGACCGAGCGTATTTATCGCCAATGTGCCCACGGTGACGGCTGCATGACTGAGGCCGATCATGCTTTAATCCTTCCTGATACAGATACGGATGTCGGGAAGAACTTCGAACCTCAAATGGCCAAGCATGACACACGGCCGACGGCTTCGCGTGGCCCAAAAGGCGATACTTTGCAGTTTTGCGTGAGTCGATCAAGGGCACAGGAGCTAAGCCCATTGGTGTGACAGTTCAGACTATGGCTAGTTTCTTAATGAAAACCTTTGGCAGAGAGGTTAAAACGATAAGCACTACTTATATCACATCAAATTCCACGTTGACAGCCACGGCGGGTATATCTATACTTCTTTTTGTGCTGGATTCCTCTGGCGCCGCTGCTCCACCGAGTTGTGAACCCTGCTCCAGGGGCATATGAACTGGCTACTCCTCCTTTACCAAGTTCTGCACCAACTGCTTCATGAAATAGTTCCTATGCTGTGCTACAAAGTAGTGGCTCAGCTAACCCACCAAGTAGTGCACTTGCTGCGGCATTCAGTGGTGCGTTTATTACTGGGCCGACGACGTTTGAGACTATCGCCACAAAGGCCTCTAGTGATTCAGCTGCGAAAGACAGTAAGGGTGTCGTTTGGGCCACTACACCAGTGCCGAGTGGTACAGCTACTGAGACCATCCCATACCAGGAACCTACGTCAGCCGTAAAAGACAACAAGAGTGTCGTCTGGGTCACTACAACAATGACCAGCTGTGAGGCCACATCTACCGTTCCGGCCTCGAAACTAACTACAAGTTTTGCGGATTGAAGGTGGACAACTTTGTATACAAGAGGGCCAGTCATGACTTATACTTACCAGGATAAGACCGTCGGCATAAAGCCCGCTATACCTGGTTCAGCGGGCAGGTTTAGCCGCAAGTTTGAATCCGCGAGCATAAAAAGTGCGTTCCTTTTTGGTATGAACGTCAATGTATTGCTCATGATGAGGTTATTTGCCGCAAGAAGTTGTCCAGTTGGTTCGGGCTGGTTCGTAGTAGAATTGAGTTGGAATGTTTGCCCCAAAGGGAATATTTGCTTCAAGGGGAATGTTTGCTTCAAGGGGATTTGTTTGACGCGAGGGATTGTTTACTTCGAGGGGTTTGCCGTCATTGTTTGTCCAGATGCGTAAGAGAGCAAGCCTTGCAACGATGCCGCATTTTCCACTATATATCCAGTGAGTAGTAGGTAGCGATAGTAAAAATGGAACAACTAATTCAGAACGTCTCAAGGTTGTCCACTTAAGTGTGAGACCAGCAACCACCCATCCAAAGACTTCTTAACAAATTGGGTCACGAAACATGTGTTGGCTGCATGAACGTACACTTCTTCTCTGCCCTCGGCTCAGTTCAGAGATAGCAAAATATTTTTGCACGTTTTTATACTAAGTTGCATTCATGGCAATAGTCGCTGGGTCAACTTCTGTAGTCCCCATGCGTGTTGGCCAACGTTTTCAAGACCAGAAACTTGCAACTTTTGCAACCTCCAGGGAGGAGGTGCTAAACTCTAGACTGTGATGAACACTTTTTCAAACATCATGCTGGCTTGAATTCGTTGACCAAGCTGGGTATTTACTGAAACATTCCCTTTTCTCTCAGATTCCACTCATCCTCCTTCGCTGCCTTCTCATACCTCTTGATCTCTTCCTCTTCCTCCTTTGTTACTTCATCCTCGCTCCAGGTTCCCATATCTTCATCCTCGCTATCCTCCGCCTCACTTTCCCTCTCCCCCTTCATTTTCGCCATCTTCTTAGGCTTTCCATCCACAACCTCCTGTTTCGTCCCCTTCTTACTCTCCATATCCTCCTTCCTCACAAACACAAAACTCCTACTCGGCCTCTCCTCTCCCTTCCACGCACTCTCCGCATCCTTCCCCTTCTTATTCTGCACCACGCCGATAGTCCTAGCATGCTTATACCCTGGATATGCCTGCGCCTGGAACTTAAAACTCCTCTCAACCGCCAATCCACTATGCCTCGCCAAGTCCCTGATATTCCATAACGAATATGGCATACCGTCAAAGAGAGTAACTACTATACTTCCCTTCGGCGCTAACGACGGTATAGCACATTTAAAGAAGTTCACTAACAATTCTTGGTTATACCTCACCTGCCGATTAACATCTGTGCTCTTCCCACCCACATGCGGAAAGTTGAATATTATCCTGGTTATGCCACCTTTTCTGTCTTTGCCCCTTCCAACATCACCGTTCGCATTCCATATTCCCATTTTCGTGGCATCGATGTTGTAAACAACCTTTACATCCTCTCCAGCGTTGTTGAGCACTTCCAGATTCTCAACGACATGTGGGTATTTCTCCTCCAAAACTTTTTGATCTTTCTCCAAGACCGTAGCTACCAGCTTCTGCACGTCATGGGCCTCGACCATTGAGCGGGCAAAAGACAAGTCGCCATCTCCTATTAACAGTATCCTGTCGTCCTTGTCGAATGGTATGGTTGGCTCGGAGTGCTGTGCTTGTTTGTGTGCTTTTACTGGAACTGCGATTTCTTTATCGGGTTTCTTTACGCCTAGTTTTGCGCATCCCGGTATTTGTGACTTGAGCTTAATGGCTTTCTCGACTTTCGATTTGAGTGCTGGCTTGTGTTTCTTCGCCGATGCGCCGGCGAGTCGTCCGCGCTTGTTCTTGCCCATTGTTTATGCTTTTACAGCTTAACGTAGTGTGATTATCCTTAGGAACGAATGTATGAAGGGGTATATTTCGGCAGTATTTTAAAAGGTGTATTTGTCTATGAGAAACGTTGGTGTAAAACGCAGATCGCAAGGTTGATTTTGAGAAGGCTGAAGGTTTGAGGCTGAGATTTTAGTTAAGCTTAATTTTAGCGGCCGTTAGCAGATGTCAAGAGATCTGGTTGCGGTCTGTGCTTTTGACAAGGATCGTAGTCCCTCATCTAGAGCCCGCTAAAAAGCTTAATTATATTATAAGACCGTTCACAACTTATGCACACCAGTATTGACGAATTCGTTTGGCGGATGCTACCAAGAAGACTATGAGAGCTTCTTTAAGATCGTCCGTTGGCAGCAATTGCAATATCTAGCTGAACTTTTTAAGAATAGATACGTCTATTCTGGTGTTATTTCAAGAGTTTGTACCTCTTGCCCGAAAACTTTCGAGTACAGAATACCTCTTATTAAGAGCCGTGATGATGGCAGACATCTGTCACAGTTGCCTCGTGGTGTCCGTCTAGCCCATATGCGCGCCTCAGTAAATCCGTGCGCCCTGTTAAAAACTCCTGCCCAATCATGATGCTGCACTAGCGGTCCATTTTCCCATTTCCATTACGCCAAAGAAGCTCACTTGAGATTCCTAGATCTCTCCCAAGTCCTCAACTTCCTCCCCTCCGCCGAAAGCCGACGCCTTGTTCTTCTTGTTCTGCTTCCTCTTTGGTCTCAATGCTTCGTTCTCCTTCTCAGAACCACCGTTTCCATAGATGGACTCCTTCTTCTTCCTGATAGTCTCAGCTAACTCGTGGTCAACTCTGGCCTCCTCTTCGGCATGTGCCTTGTCGACATCCTCAATCTCCTTGTAGAAGGCTTCCACCGCCACGTAGTCCTCCCGCTTCTCGAAACCAGTCTCAGTCTTAAACGCATCGAAGTCGATCGGCACACGCTCTTTGATCAGAGCTGCGGTGATCTTATCTGGGTTGAACTTCTCCTCCTTGTTATACTTCAGTTTGATGTGTCTGCGACTGCGGTCTGTGAACAACATGGCAATCATTTCGAAGTCAGTGCCAAACTGTCTTAAACCGTCATAGAACTTCTCCTCGGCCTCGAAGTCCCAGAACTTCGTCTTCTCCTTCTTCATGTAATTGGATTGCGTGCTTATAGTGGTGAAGTCGTCTTCGTCTACGATCTGAAGGACACCCAAGTTCGCAGCTGCAACTTTGTGCCTGTCAAGAGCCAAGGAATCTTCATCGATAACGATCTGACCGTCCACCAATCTCATCCTTGGTCCAGCACTGCTAAAATCGACCGCTGGCGCCTCCTCTGTCTGCTGGCGCTGTCTCGGTTTCGAACGTCGCAAGTCGTCGTCAGACTCCGGCAACGATGAATCCTCTCTGCGAGCCTTTTGTCTTGATTTTCTTTCTGAGTCTCTCTTCTTAATCTCATCATGCTTACTAAATTTCTTTCCAATGCGGAGATCCTTGGTAAGCTCTGACATCTTGATAGCCGCGGGGTCAATTGTCTGCTCCTCAGCATCTTCTGGTGTCGGCTCTCTCTTCCTTCCGCCGCGCTTCTTCGGTGATGCATCTGGATCAACCGTCGTCGACTTCTTTCTTGGCTTGCGAACAGAAGAACTCTTCCTTGCGGTTTTGGTGGCGCGAATCTCTGATTCGTCGCTACCTTCCTCGTCGATTTCATCTTCAGCAACAGGTTCCGGCACGGCGGCCTTGCGCTTTCTTCCTTGCTTGGGTTTCACAGACTCCACAGGCACAACTGGCACGGCGTCGTCGGATTCAGCCGGCGCAGGGTCAACACCCATAGGCGCTTGCGGCATGACTTGCGGAACATTCTCCGGTTCGCCAAGCTCTGGGCTTGGTTTATGAGGCGTCAGTGCCCTGCGAGGTTGAGCAGTTCTGCGTGCAGGAGGTTTCACGGCGTGGGGTTTAGGCGCTGTTGCCGCGGCCGCAGCTGGTGATGGTGGTGTAGGGATAATCGCAGGCGGAGCTGATTGCGGTGGCTGAGTTGTAGAAGCAACTGGGACAGCATGGCCCTCATTCGGGTTTGTTGTTGAGGAAAGGTTGTCTTCGGATGTGGTTGTCGTGGATGAGACTTGAGTCGAAGCAGGAGTCGGCAAAGTCGCAGCGGCAGCGGCGAGACTTGCTGGTTCCGAAGGTGCTGGTTTAGGATCGGCTTTAGCGGCAATGGAAGGTGTCTCGATTGATGGAAAAGGTCTGTCTTGCTCCAGTGAAGCAGCAAAAGGTTGTGGTGTGCTTGCAGCAATGGATGCCGTCGATGCCGTCGGCTTTGGTGGGCCAGCAGCTTTGCGCGCAGGAGCCTTTGGCCTGAAGGTCGCCGCGCCTTTTTTTTTCAAAAGAGTACTCATGATAAATCAGAGACCATAGATTTTGCCAGTGCTTCAGTTTTTGTGGTAACCGCGACAATGGTGTTCGTCGCAGGCGCGTCGTCGCAGAGAGTCGTGGTGGGAGAAAATGTGCGCCCTTGTAGGAGTTGGGATGTGTTATCGTAGATACCGCAAGGCTGCGCTTCGTGGCAATCTTCCCACACGAATGCAGACTAGCGTCCCATCGCGTATTCTGGCACTTCAAGCGTCTGGGCTTCAACGTCAACTTTGCCAATCTCACCCCGGGTTAACAAACGTCAACAATGACCGTTGCCACTCATTTGTTTGTGTAATCCTAGCGACGCTTCCATAATCAGACACGGCGCTCTATTCGGAGCCATATCGCAACAAGCGCAACATCTCTCTGCGCATCATCACAACCCTTGTAACTGATGAAGGTTGCCGCAACATCCGTTGGCCCCCTTCCCTCTAACATCAACACGATGGAGGACAGGAAGAGAGCAGCGGGGCAGAGCCTCGACGATTTGGCTCCATCCACAAAGAGACAAGCTACGAACGGAGGAAACAAGGCGTCTGCCGATTCAGATATGCCATGGAAAGACGATCTGGAGGTAAGCTAGACGAGCGACCACTCTCCCCATGCGCCTTGCGTATTTCCTGCATAGCTGTCATTTGGCACTCGCCTACAGGATGCAGCGCCAATGGTCTACTCATGTTGATCTATGGTCTAATAGCCTAGTTGCTCAACTGTTGAAGCACCGTCATCAAGCTTGGAGCTCCCCCATAGCTATACCCGACACAAGTCTGGCATGAGATAACTTTCACGCGCGTTCCACAAAACTTTTGAGCGCATCCAACTAACATGAGTCACAGCAATTCCAAAAAGAGGCGATTCTCCGTCAGATGAACGAATACAAGCGCGAAGTCCAGACTTTAGAATCAGAACTCAGGGACACAAGAAAGCGCGCCGGGGACGCTGATGATCATCTTCGCGTAGTTGACGCCTGGTGGACTCAACTCCTCGACGAGGTCACTCTGTTAACGAGAAATGATGCGCCAACTTCATACAAACTCGATGCCAAGTTTCCAACTGCTGCCCTTTTCAAGAACAACTCCGATTTCTCGCAACACCTGTCCGGCAAGGCAAAACTCATTAAGGAAAAAATCACGGAAATTATGGAAAATCTCGGCACTCAGCAGAGCGAGCCATCTAGCCAACTTCAAGAACTCCGCGATAAGTTCACCAAGCTCTTGGCCTCGCAGAAGGAGGAGCACGTCAAGTTCGACAGAATCCGTGCCGAGCTCGAGCAGCAGACTGATCGCTACGCCAACGCTTCTTTACGTGCACTGAAGGCCGAGAAGAAGTTGGAACGTTTGAAGTCACAGTCCGTGCAGAAGCTGGAGCAACAAACGATCGCCGGAACTGGAAACAGTGCTGGCAGCGGCATTGGCGGCATCGAAAATGGATTTGACTCTAGAAATGAGATGGCGAACGGAGCTACAGACGACAACAAGGCCTCCCGCCTAGCGCTGAAGGAAGCCACAGCAGTATCCGCGAAGCAGAAGGAGCAGCTGGATGAGATCATGAAGGAGAATGGCAAACTCACCGAACAACTTACTGCGGCCAATGTTAAACTCTCGAATCTGACAGATGAGGACTACGCCCAGACCAATCTGTTCAAGAACTTCAAAGCTCAGCACGAAGAAGTTATCAAGCGAATCAATCATCTCGAGGCAACCAACATACAACTGAGAGAGGAGGCAGAGAAACTTCAGGCCGAGAGGACTGCTTACAGAACTCAAGTCGACGAGGATGCACGTATGATTGCCAGCGGTGTCGATACCCAGATGAGGCAGATGGAGGAAGATCTGGCGAGACTCCGAGGTGCTAGGGACAAGCTCACCGACGAGCAAGGGACCAGCAAAGCCGAGCAAGAGCAAGAACGCCATGCTATTCAACACATGAAGGAGCTTGTTAGTGCGAAGGAGGGACGTATCAACACATTGGAGTCAGAATTCAAGAGGATGAAGGCTGTCGTTGATGGAAACCTGCCTCCCGTTGCAGAAATAGAGAGTCTCGATATTTCGGATCTCCGCAAGAAGTATGCCGAGTTGCAACAAAACTTCGAGTCAGTAAACAACGAACTGCCAGGAATGGAGACGGCATATAAGCGCGCTGTCGCCAATTCGTCAAAGAAGGTCTTGGACTTTGCGGCACTGGAGGATAAGGTGGGCAAGCTCATTGCTGAGAAGTCGAAGGCTGACCAGAAGTACTTCGCGGCACGTAAGGACATGGACATCAAGATGAATGAGATTCGCAGCCTGCGCGCACAAAACCAAAAGAGCTCAGAGATCATCAGTGCACTGAAGGACGTCGACACCAGGGACAAGGCTTTGATTGCGAACTTGGAGAAGCAGCTCAGCGATCTCAAGCAGTCAAACTATTCCATCATGCATGAGCAGAAGAAGTTGCAGTCTTCAGCGTCTGATGCCATGTCTAGATTGGAGAGCCTGAAGCGTCAGGTGGAGGAGATGAGAAAGATGCTGTGTGCGAAGGATTCCTCTTTACATGCGTCAAAGGAGCGTGTCCATACTCTTGAGACTGAGTTGGAGAAGCTCCGCGTCAAGCTTGAGAAGGTCGAGAAGGATAAGGAATCGTGGAAGAAGAAGAGTTTAAGCAACCAATCTGGTGAGGAGGAAGATTTAAGAGTAAGTTTTCCTGGCCTTTTGTTCTGGAATTTACTGCTAACGCGTCTCGAAAGAAACTCGCGCTTTGCGCTATCTGCACTGTGAACTTCAAGAACACTGCTTTGAAGTCTTGCGGCCACCTTTTCTGCAACTCTTGTGTTGAGGCACGCCTTGCCAACCGCATGAGGAAGTGTCCGAACTGCGCAAGAGCATTCGATAAGAACGATGTCATGGCCGTGCACATGTAAAGTGCTTCTCACGAAACGATATTTAATTTGCTCGACAATGTTAGTTCCCACTTTAGGCGGCTAAAGGCGTTACACTGTGGCATAATGGTTAGCGATTGGGACGGCGACTGGCTTTGCGACTGCGTCACGAGCACGAAACTTGCGGTAAGAAATTCAGCAAGCAAGGTGGCTTTCAAGGCATGATGAGCATGATCTGTTTGGGGTGGTGTACGATAAGCAATGGGTGATATATTTTGATCTCCACGATTGGAGCATAGTAGAGCATCCTACACTGCGATAGTAGGATAGCTTTGCTATATAGATGATGACCGGCTCCGCGGGAGTCGGGATTATCACAACAATAGTTACCAATACATAGCTTTTTCGCTTTGAAGCATTTAGGCATGATCTTCGTTATTGTTGTCTGTGAAGTCGGTCTTCTGATGACCGTCAGTAACACCTATCAGCCACTCTCATGGAAGTCTCTGCCAGCAACCAGAATTATCGGGAACAGTGTCGTTGGGCTATCTCTTCTTATGTATTTAGACCTATACGGTTAAGCAGTTTAGCGATGGCACACCTCATCGCTGTTCTCGCCTCAGGTTTCATCTCAACCATAACTTCCGCTCATACTGTAACAATCAGCACTGGCGCCACACATCTAGTAGGTGAATTAACCAATTCTCTTTTCCTCCCTTTGCAATTAGCTCCATGTTGATGAAGTGGGTAATGTGTAAGACAGGCTCAAAAAAATGTTCTATGTTTTAGGCATTCCGCTACAACACACTTGTTGAAAGTAATGCAGCTGGTCAGCCGGTTAAAGCTCCTCTCTGAAGCATGGTATTAATGTAGGGGTCTATTTAGTAGATGTATGAGCGTTTTCTGGATCCAATGTTCGTGATAGTCGAGTGATACTCTAATTGACAGGTTATGGACTCTGGATGGCAAGTGGTTTGCCTCCGGGTGCCTAACTATTCAACAAACTCGTATATGTTGACGTTCAACTCAAATATCCACCAAAAAGAGGATGATCTGGGGCAGCAGACTCTTTCAATGTGGTGAAAACCAATTGACTGAAACAAGTAATCCTTACGCTTCGCTCTGAACCATACCGACCTGTTTCAATGGACGGAAACTCGCTCCCAATTAGTCACACATTCGAGGAATAGAGCCCTTAGCGATCAAAGTCTGTTTATACATACCTATGTACTGGTGAAATGGTAAAGGATAAGCTGGTAGCTTTAATTTGGTGATTATAGCTTCGTCACTTCCCACTGCTTCAGGCCCAGGGACTTAACTACTCCACCTAGAGCTCCCTGCTCTTGTTGGGTGCCGGCCCAATCTCCTTTCCTGCCAACAAAGTACTCGATGAAGCCGTCTGGACCAGATGCCATGAGAATTCTGTCCTTTCTGTCACCCGTCTGCTCCGACTCCTTAATGGCATTAACGATAGCCTTTGGTGTGATGAATGAGCCCTCCTCGTCCACAAAGTACTCCATTTCGATCCTGCCAGGATATCTTCTCTGCAAGCCACGAATCTCATTCATTATAGCATTCGGCTCATCTTCTCTATCCACCACCTCCGTCTTTCCAAGCCACCCCTTAACCACCGGCTTTGGGGCACCAGCGCAGTCCTCTCTTCTCCTGTTCGCCCACAGGATCTTAATCTTATCTTCTCCCTTACCAGCGCTCAGAAAACAATGCACCGCCTGTAACGCGCTCGCAATCCCTGTCCCACCAGCCAAGAACACCACATCCGCATTCCACTTCCTATCCTCGTCCTTTAATTCATACTCAATAGTCGGCCCTCTAATCTCCACCACATCTCCCTCACCCAACCGTGAAATATAGGTGCTAACCTCCCCACCATGAATTTTCCTTATTAGGAACCTCAAGGTACCGGTCTCGTCATTTCGGCGAGGCGGGAGAGGTGTGTATGAGCGTGCGACTTGCAGTTGTGGTTGTTTGAACTCTAAACTCCAGAGTCCCTGCTGCCATAATTCGTTAAAACTATTTGTGAAGGGCGGGCGGATGGTGTATATGTAAGCTGTGGATGAGACGGGGACTTTAGATATTATTGTGCATTTGCTGAACTTTTGCTGGTCGAAGCCAACTGGTTCTTGGGCAGGTGAGGAGCGAAGCGTTGTGTAGGTTCCGAATGCGACGCAGAGGAGGAGGGCGAGGACGAAAGTTTTGTTTTGGTGGGGTGGCTCGGAGGGCTCGGCGGATGGAGATTCGTAGGATGATTGTTGTGACTCTTCTTCAGGATTCTTAGTTTTGGTTGGCGAGTATCGCCGCGATGCTGATGCTGCCCGCGATTGAGTCGATCGGATTGATGTAAGGAGTGATGTTTGTGTCGAAGTGGCTTGTGGCAGCGGCCTGGCAGTCGTCGGGGTCGCGTAGGTAATGTTAGCAGATACATAACGACTACTAGCCGCAGAGCGGCGGAAGGTTGAACGAAAGACAAGCATTTGAAGTTGTAAGGAATGCTGGAGCAGTGAAAACGGCGGGCGCGTCGCTGAAGCTGCGGTGCATTAGCGTCATGCAGGAACGGGAGCTAATGCAGGCCAGATCCGAGCGAGCTTGGCAGATCCTGGTGTTACCTTGAAGGTTACTCGTGCTCAGAGCCCAATTACAGGCCGCCAGAATTCCCGATTTCGAGTGCTGTCTTGTGTTTCATAAATACAGAATCAATAATAGAGGATCAGGAACAGAAGATGAGAGGTGACGAAGAGAAACCCCAGAGCTGAGAAATGATGGGAGCGGAAAAATGTCAACCGCTTCTAGAGAGAGAGCTTTGGCTACAGATTAGATCGTGGGTACCAAGATTCCCACACACTGTTCTAGATGATTTCATCAACTGGTTAGCGATAGCTATGAAGCCGCGAAAGCATTCTCTTCCACTTCGCGCAGCTTTCGATCTTCCCGTCACACAATACCACAAGAAAATGTCCAGCTCCGACGAAGCGGGCTCCAGCCACAAGCGTCGGAAAACCAGTGCTTCCAAATCATACAGCAACTGTTTCACGGAAATTTCCCCCATCCTGCCTGTAAGTCCTGACTACTCTGCCACTTTTCCCAACATTCCGTGGCAAGTCCTGGCTACGCTGTCACTCCAGAACAGCAAGCTATGGCGAAAACACCCGATAAAGCTGCTCCGGCTCCTGTTGTCGCATCCGCCATCGGAACACAAGATGGAAATGAAGGGTGGACACACCTCGCAAAATCCAGACGTCCTGAACTTTCCATTGAGACTCACATTGAGTCGGCGAGACGGGCCTTGATATCCATAAGACGGGCACCGGCCGTGTATTGAAGATTAGGGAGGAGATTGTTCTCAGTAATGAGCTTTATGAGGAAAAAACGGAATTGCTGTGTCAATCGGCTGCGCTTCCACTTCTTCATGGCATTGGACCGCCAAGGCGGATACAAGCCCATGAAGTAATACTCCTTACCGCTGAAGTGAAGAAGGCCGTCGACGATTCTAAGAAGAATGACGGGCTTATGCGCGAGACGACCAAGAAGCAACAGATATTCTTGCCGAATAACACTGCTCAATTGGAGCTATTTGAGGCTATCCTTAGGCGTAAGACAGAGAATGAGAAGTTAAAGGAAAATAATAAGAAAACCAGGAGGCACTTGTCTCCAGGGTTTAGCTACTCGCCAGTCTCGCCAGGATTCGGAGACACATGGTGGTTTATTGCATTGGAGCAGGGCTCAATTGGGCGTTCTGAAGCTGGATGATGTAGAGGTGTCTACTGTGGATGGCACTGTGTTTCATGGTCAGGTTTATGGTGCCGCAGTTAGCACGTTAGCAGCATGGCACAGCGTACTGATAATATCGGTTGCATTTGTAATATAAAGAATCACTATAAATCTAAGATCCATTACTAGTAATTTCCCGTGGGAGCAGATGATCAGTTGGCAACCTGACTACAGGGAGAAAAGTTCTCGCGCATACTACTAAGGCAAAGCATATCCACCATTTAGAGCATATACTACTTACGAAGAAATATAATCGACCATATATCTCATTGGTATCTTTCCTACATAAGTGCCTCTATTTTGCAACAAAACGCCTTCCCATGCAACATAACCATTCTTTCTCTTGACGTGCGTTACGTGCTTACGATGACGCAAAAGTCTCTAGATACTTAGCAAGCTTCTCGGCGCCTTCCATAGTGACCGAGTTATAGTTACTAGCACGCATACCACCCACACTTCTGTGGCCCTTCAAGCCCAGCAAACCAAGCTTCGAAGCACCATCCAAGAACGCCTTCTCCTCCTTCGGCGCCTGAATGCGGAAGCAAATGTTCATCTTACTCCTCACACTCTGATCCGGCACGATCTCATAAACCTGTGGGTTCTTCTCCAGCGCACCGTAAATCAGTTCTGCCTTCTCCTCAGCAACGGCTTGTTGGCCATCAACCTTGTCTGGAAAGTTTGCGAGCAGCGACTTCAGGACGAGTCCGGCGATGTAGACGTCAAAGATGGACAAAGTGTTATAGAGTGAGTTGTTCTTGGCGATGGTAGCGTAGTCGAGAACAATTGGTGGGATCGGAAGACCAAGCTGGCGCATCAGCTTTGGGCTTGGAGTAGCGAGGTTTGGTGGGAGAAGGTTCTTGCGGATAATAAGAACAGCGATACCAGTGGTGCCTAAGTTCTTTTGTGCGCCGAAGAAGAGCGCCGAGTAGTTCTTGATTGGGATGCGACGGGAGAGGATGTTGGAGGACATATCCGCGACGACGATCTTGTCGTCTCCCTTAAATGACTCAGGGAAAGCTGGGAACTCGATACCGTCGACGGTCTCGTTGTCGCAGAAGTATGTCATGGCGGCGGAATTGCTGAGCTTCCATGTCGACTCCTCTGGGATCTTGCCAAACTTTCCGTCGTTGATCTTTCGCGAATCAGTAGCGACGTTGACGTACTCCTCGCCCAATAATCTCTTTGCCTCTTGGCTGGCCTTTAACGACCATGAGCCGGTAACAACGTAATCAAGCTTCAGCTCCTCAGCAACCTTCTTCTTCAATGCCTCGAGCACCTTTGCCTCATCATCACCCAGCTCCTTGATAAGCTCTTGTCTCGTCTTCTCAACCCAGAAACCAACAAAGTTGTATACAGTTGCGCTAAATTCTCCGCTCCCACCACCCTGCATGAAAACAACTTCATAGTCTGATGGAATATCGAGATAGGTTGCCAAATCGGCCTTGGCCTCGTTCAGGATCTTTTCAGCGAGGGCGCTGCGATGAGAGTGTTCTGCTATGCCGAGGCCGGTGTCTTGGTAGTTCTGTAGTGACTGAGCGGCGGTCTCGAGAACACTGGTTGGGAGGGCGGCCGGGCCAGCACCGTAGTAGACGACCTCTTCGCGGGATGGCATGTTGCTGTGTTGTGGCGTGTGTCAATTATGAAGGTAGCTATTTACCGGGGTATGTTTTTCTAAAGCTTTGCTAACTAGTTAGTCAAGATTTCGAAACTCTCCAAGAGCCTCACTGCCAACGTCTACAACATGACAACATAAGGTCTTACCTTTTAGTCGTATAATTGATTGATCATAAAGCTTGGAAGTATGGACAGTAGACTTCTAGGTGTGGTTATGAGCTTTCAACGATTTGACTCATGAGCGCATAGTACTCGCCGAAGGCGGGATGAACAGGCCCGTGCTCTCTCCAGCCTTACTTAGCATGTACGTGGGGTAACCTTGTGAGTTAGGTCCTTATCGCAACGTCAAGCCATCCGAGTCCAGACTTCACTTCTTACCAATCAGTTGCACATCATGTCGATGCCATAGTATAGTAAAGCAAAGGATAGGTCTTTTGGCCTCTTCTACTCATCATGCCTGACGGTGAAAGCTCCTCGAGGCAGCCTCCTATGCCTACTGCACAGTTCCGTATGTTTCTCATAATCACTGCCATCAACCAAGATCTAATGAATTGTAGCTACTCATAATTCTCCTCGGGTCTGGTTCTTGACCTCAGCTTTGTCACCTATCTCGGTCCGCCTCATTCGCCTCCTTCTGACGCACGGTGACTATGTAGCAGCCGGTTTGCCACCCTCAGAGATGAAGGATGACGATCGTTCTGCCGAGTTTCGAGAATTTATAAACGAGTGCAAGTCAGATCGCAAAGACAGAGAAGGATGGGAGAAGCGCATTCGTGGTATCAGATGCGATGGCCGTGTTATGTCTTCCGCTCAATCAGCATTGGCGGAAGCTATTGAGACTTTTGGGCGCATCGACATCCTCCTGTGCAACACATCCGAGGCAGTAGTAGGCTCAGTCGAAGAGCTATCCACTTCGCCTGCTGTATTGGATCTAGTAAATCACCAGTTCGAAGTAGTCTTCTTCGCACACGTAAACTTCATAAAGGCGATCTTGCCTCTGTTAAGAGCGAAGCATAATGGGCACATAATCATACTTACGGGCATTGGTGGACACATCGGCACCCCAGGCATGCCGCTCCATGCCGCAGCCACCTGGGCGCTGGAAGGATTCTGTGACTCGGTAGCATACGAGATTGCGCCCTTCAATATCAAAATGACCATCGTGCAACCGAATAAAGAGGTTGGCGTCCTGAGCAACAAAGTCATATTCGCGCCTCAACTGCCACAATACGACAGTTCGCAGAACCCAGCGCCTGGACTTAGAGATATCCTGTGTGATGTTGTTGGCTACCACCCCGAGGAAGATGTCGATGGGCAAGGCGAGAGGATGGAAGAGCAGATTGTGTCGAGGTACCCGCAGTTGAGTACCGAGAGTGCGGATAGGTTGGTTATGGAGACCGTGCATGCGCTGTGCGCTGTGGGTGGCCATGAGAATCCTCCTGCGCGACACATTGTGGGACATGAAGGCGTGGCTAGTGTCAAGGAGAAGTTGAAGACTGTTAGTGAGGAGCTGGAGGACTTTGTGGAGGCGAGTCTGAGTGCTGATGGTGCTTACCAGCCGTCGGGGCAACCGCGAGAGAATAGTACACCACAGCAGTAGATTTTTCGGATATATAACCATACAACATTTTCATCCACAATTATAGCTAGTTGTCTGCTGCCCAAATACAGCCACCGACTAAAAATGGAAGATCTGAACCACAACTGCTTAGCGAACGGGTCGACGGCGATGAATTAATTCTTGGCTTTCAAATTGAAAGATCATGCCTGCGACTCATTAGCAGAAGCCGGCACTTGTCTTCATTATTTTCATCGTCTATTTCGATTTGGCCCCACGGCTCTTCAGTTTGTAAGAACGCTACCATCCAACTTGCTACGCCTTTTTTGCGCCCAAAACCCCCCTTGCTCGCCCATACCAATTGCCTTGTCTTTCCTCAGTCCTTAACACTGACCCCAAACTCCCCACTTTCATACAACTCCGCAATCCTCAACCCACGATTATCAGCAATCATGCCAATGATCCCCTGTCCCACGTCTCTGATCTCGTTGTACTCGTGCAATAGCTTGATATGGTTCTTCACTGTAGCGGCTGCATTTTTGTCCCTGTTCGTTACCATAAGCCTTTACCCTTTAACAGTCTGTCCATGTACACGTGGCATATTTCGAGAGTGGTAGAAATTAGGTAGAAAAGAGAACTGACTTGAGCAATGCCCTGTCACTCTCAATTGCGGCGGTCACACGCTCTATTTCGGATTCGAGGTGAGTGTTGCGGGCATTGACTGCTACCTTGCGGTTGTCAGCTTAAACAATGCTATTCCCACACAAGCAACTTACAATCCTTTTTGCTTTGGCAGCAGCATACAACTCCTCCTTACTTGGCTCCGGCCTCGACTCAGAAACTACTGCAGTCGCGGAAGGTGAGCTCGTAGTGGTATTGTTTTTTGTAGAAGCTGGCGAGCTCGGTGGCGGCGAGGATGAAAGTGCGCGCTTTGCTGGACGAGGTGGCGGCTCCATCTTGGTGATGTGTTGTGATGAAGTTTGTTCTTAAGAGTTAAGGTTGCGGTTGGTGTAAAGTTGTGGCTCCCGGATGTTGACAGCGACAGGGCTGAGTTCAGCAATCGGAAATGCAGAATAAGTTGTCACCTTCGGAAGATAAGTAAAAATTTATGACTTTGCAGCACTAAGTTCACTTATCGTGTCTTTGTCATGGAGCTCGAATAAAATGGCTTTAGGTGTAAAAATGGTAATCAGGAAGGGTGAAATACAACCAAATTTCATACAATTCCTCGATGGCTTGCAGCAACAGGTTGACAATGTAGTAGAGATTTGCATCATTATGTTGCTCAAGCTATGATAAAGATGGGTTTTCTGTTCTGTAGGGTATCAGGCTAGTGTTGCATTTTTCATTCGTCGTAAATCATCATTCGCCCGGACTATCTCCTACTCGTAGAGCCAAAACCAGTACTTTCATACCTGGCTCCGGTACTGCCTCCAGAAGAACTTCTGCTAGGTCCCGGACTTCTCCCGACACTCGTGTCTGTACCGTATCCTCCTCCAAAACCATCACCATAGCCACGGTTACCTCCCCAACCTCCACGATCGAACAACCCTCGTCTCTCCTCCTGTCTGTTGCCTCTGTTTCCAGCTAACCATCCAGCAGCCGCTCCGCCAAGCGCTCCTGTCCAAAAGCCAGGCTGCCAGCCCTGCGCCGGTTGTACTGGCACAGTTGGCTTTTGACCTGGATAGCCAGGGTATGGAGGCGGAGCATCGTCAAATGGTGGACCGCCACCAGGGCCACCGCCACCCCACCCACCCCAACCACCGCCTCCTCCAACTTGTCCCAGCGCGCGACGTTGCTGTTCCCTCCAAGAGGCATATACACCCCAGAGAATATAACCACCAACAGCCAGGAAAGCGATCCAGAAAAGCGAGCTCACAAAACCAAGTCCCTCTTCATCCCGTCCGCCACCTGAGCCGCCGCCTTTCCCATACTTCTCCTCGCCCGCCTCAGTGAGCATAAGACGATACTCCACCCCGCAGCTCCCTTTCAACACATAAGGATCATCCGGCCCATCATACCCCTCACAAACAACATCCGTACTCCCAAGCTTAAACTCGGGCGGAAGGTTTGCCGTACATGTCCACTGTATGTCTTCAGGTCCGTATGTCGAGCCTGCATTCTTGCAGCGCATGGTATCGACATGGTAGTGTTTGCAGCCGGCGCCGCCAATACACTTTAGTTGCGGGATGGCGGAGACGCGGCGGTGGGATGTAACTGCGCCATCACGTAGGGTGAGGGATTTGACTTGGGAGAGAAGAATTGCGTCGGCGGGTTTACGTGCGCCTTCGGTGATGGAGGGGAGTATTAGAATGGCTAAGAGGAGAGAGGAGACTGATGGTATGTGCATAGTTGTGCCTGATTTGAGTTGCAAATCTCCGTCGCAAGCTGCTAACCAGTTGTCTCTTAAGTGAGGCTGGCTCAGGCGCAAGCCTGATCACTTTTGGGATCTTTCGATTTGGCTTGAGCTTCGAATGAAGTGAGATTTGTGAAGGTCTAGTGGCTTGATTCAGATAGTTATAGATGATCGACTTCGGTATATTCAAAAAGGACAGAGTGTAGGATGATGAATGTGGTTGCGCGTCCAGACGGCTTGCCTCCAAGTTGACAGCCTCGACGACGGAGGGCTTTCAGCTTGCGATGTGATTGGATGAGAGTAAATGGCGAGGATGGCTGCGTGACCGGGGTCAGGCTCCATCACAGCCTTACAGACAGCAAGGTGACACTTCGACCCGGAAACACCAAAACACTCCATATCCGATCATACTCCTTTGAGCACTTCTATTCTCTCATTACACAATACACCATGCGACACCGGATAACATATTTGCACGAGCCACACGATGGCATAGATCCGAAGAGCGTCGAATTCGGCACAAATCAGGCTGCCGAAGACTATATCGCGTTTGAGGCCCTGAAGGCGGCTAGGGAGGATAGATACACTCTCGACCCAACCGAGTTGACTACCCTGGCGCAAGATTTACTCTGCACCGTAGATGAGCTTCACATAAAATACGTTTCAGAACATGGAGCGAAAACAATACCACCGCTCATTGCTCAAGTCGGCCCTGGCCTACACGTCACCTACCAGCTTAAAACCGAAGCTTCGAATGATCTGCAGAAAGTACTGTGTGAGCATCCTGAACTCAAAGAACTGAAACGCATATCAACACAGGGTGGTTTCGACTGCCAAAGTGAAGAAGATGGCCGTCTTCTCCTGGACTGGCTTGTAGCAAAAGGCACGCCTTTACCAGTCGAGGTCGCCTCTAATGCAAAGAACATGGCGCGGGAATGGTACATTCCGGAATCATCATTTCCTCTCTTCCAGGAATTTAGACTGAAGGGAGTGGATGCAGGACTGTCATTTTTCGACGACTTCAAGCGAAGCACTATGGTGGCCTGCAACCAGAGATCGTGCGACCTGACAAACGACATTGGCGATCCAGCTTATTTCGATTTCGACTTCTCTTCCGGAACAGGGAAGGCAATCTACACAGGATACTGGCCATCACGAACTTGGAAGGATGTGCGCGTAAAGAAGAATTTTCCCTCGCAGGACGGCTCTCAAGAGCGTATTGAAATTGGAATCCTAGGCAACGAGACACCAGAAAGAGTCGAGGACGTCAAGCTCGCTGGTTACCTTACAGTACTGGGTGAAGATACAGTGCCGAAACCAGTCATGTTCTCCTTCTCCTCGAGACACCACTCCCACGCCGCCACGTACAGCTCAGACTGGATAGAACCCATGGGTTTGCACCCATCTCTCGAATTAAAGATCGCCAATGCTATATCACCCAAAGCTGAAGAGTGCAAACTCTATGCACACCTCTCTCTTCCTCGCACAGTCTTTGCAGACCGGTATCAGCTCCAAGATGAAATTTTCATGGCTAGCAAGAACCTTTCTCAGTTGACCTGGATGAGCAAGCCTGTCGATCTCGAGGCGCCGGAGTACACTACTGCAGTCTGGGGTTCAAGTGTGGTTTTGGAATTGGTGCCGCCGCAGCAAAACCTTAGGGAGGCATGGAGCGCAGAAATACCACTTCATCTGCGATATCTCAGACCAAATGGTAGCGGTTACTCGAGCGCCATTATCCCGCAGCCGCAGCTCTTTTGGGGGTGTGAGGGCGATGCCGAGCATTTAGCTGGGAGAAATCCATTTGCGAGGCAGGGAATGACGATTGAGAGTCAAGTGGCGGAGAAGAATATTTTCTTCCATTTGAGTAGAGCGGAGGGTGAGGAGGGGTATAAGACTATCAGTGTGCCGGTGCTGAATACCAAGTACGAAAGAGAGATTGAAATTGGGACAAGCATTGCCATCGCGTTGGGCTTTGGGTGGGTGCTCTGGAAGTGTTTTGTTGTCTGGTGGGAGAGAGGCTATGGTAGCGGAAATGAAGTAACAAAGAATGCAGAGGCCAAGAAAGTGCAGTAACCACGGTGCACTTTGACTGCTTCCCTCCGCTCCTCGAGTGGGTTGGTCGGATGGCTTGGCTGTGGCATCAATCCCGTTCTCTTGCTATGTATTTCAAAGCCATGGGAGGATGAGGTGCAGGGCCTGGGTTCCATTGCTTCTTATATCACAGAAAATTTTGTCGCATCTACGCGGCCAACTGCGACTGTTAAATATCATGGGAATTATCGCCTCTGCCATAGGAAAACAGTTCCAGCTCGACGATGAGAACTATGGATGTTAAAGAATGAAACTAGCCTCTTCTGCTACAGAGGAACGGGTTTATATCTACGCTGGCAAGTACAGCTGTTAAATTTGGCATTGTCTCTCTCCAAACATCTGGTGACAGACTAAGTTTCACGCTCAGTCATCTCAACGGCTGTCACCTGTTAACGGTAGTTGTATATCGATTATTGTTTTGGCATGATGGGATAGGAATGTTGCTGCTATCACCATTGTACGGCTGAATAGTATTGTTGTCGGCTTGTCGGTTGGTACTGAGGCATTGAGCAGAATGGGCAGAGGCCTAAGAAAGCACATACATACGACCGGTAGCTGGAGTTTCATTCCTTATTGTCCAGCCGTATTTGGGTTAGATACATGGCAGGCGAGGGTGCTGGCCATAACCGCAAGTTGCGTTAGAGATAGCGATAGTGGTTTATGGTAAAATATGGTGAATTGAAGAAGGGAAGCACAGAACTTCATGCATTGTAATCCACTATATATATATTTTTTACTATTCTTCTTGCTCTTGTGTGGCTGCGGCAGTTTTATACACAGAACAAGAATAGTCTTGGCCGAAAGCAGCTCATTTATGCAGAGGCTTTCACGACAGTGGCCAAGTTAGTTGGTTACGATAGAGTCATAAAGCGAGCGGTATAAAGCAGCGGCCGGCTCTCTTGTTGTTGTTGTTGATCAAAATGCATTCCACTTGTTATTTCTAGTCCTGGATATGTCAGGAAGGTAACAAACACAACATAGAGCAGTTGGGACTTTCAGCTCTATAAATATCACAGCTTTGAAGCTGGAGACTGTTAGTGCAAGCAGAAGAGAACCTTCAAGATGGTCACTGACGGTGGCAGCTGTGGCTTAGTTTCAGTGGCATCAAGAAGTTTCCACACCGGTGCAGTACACGCGCAGAGACTGTAAGACGTGCGCATTCAAACTGCGAATTGTTCTCCTGCAAGCATATGCGGATGCTTTTAGCGAAGCAACGCGCAAATTTTTAAAGTCTGCTTGGCTAGCTATGACATACATACATCGGGCGACGGATGTGGTCGGGAGATATGACAATTGGCCGCCATATCCGCACGCTGCTTTAAAGCGCGAAGGAGGGCATCAAATAACATATTCCTCAAAAACTCTCAGCTACTCCTGTAGCACTTCCAATGAAGTAGATGAATACAATAAAGACACGTATTGTACAAGGAGGATCCAAAGATTGCCCATATACGAAAGCTGACCGTGCTTCTGGTTGTTTACAAAGGGGCTGTCACTTTGAGAGGTCTTGAAGGGCCACCTTTTGAGGATCGACGCCTCGGTGGCGTTTCAAGTCTTCGAAGAGAAGGAAGCAAGGACATGAAGACTTGAATCTGAATAGATATGAAAATCTGATAGATTATGATATAGAACTCTTAAATAGACTTCATCCTGCTAAACGTGATGTCGCCAAATATTCTCAGGTCAGACTGAGCTTGAGAGGTTGGAGGACACGGACCAATGGGAGAACCTCAAAATCTCGCTAAGACCGTGAACCTTGGAATTCCCGACGAGCTTCTGCAACTGTATGAGGACGCATTTGCAAGCATATATCACGGTCTCATCCCACGCCCAACGCTTGATATCTTTTCTTAAGTTGTGTATGATCATAAGAAGCGATCATACGTTGTTGGCTACGATTCCAAGGCTTGAAAACCCGATCAGCCGCTTTTGTTCCTTTTGAAAGCCACTCCACCCAAATCCTTCGATCTGGACCATCTCACTGTCGACTGCCACCACCTATCAAACCTCATATCACATCACCACACAACAGCAACCTCAGATATACCTTCAAAAATACAGTCAACCATTCATGTGCGTTGCTGTCTACGGTATTCTGTCTTTCCAAAAGTAGTCCTGGCTCTGGAGTCCATTCGAAAAGATGTCCGGCGATGGGCATCGAGCCCACTCTGGGGTTGGTCACGAGCGTAACGAGGGCTCATTAGCCAAATCCAAGATCATCTCCCTCAAGTGTCCTCGATGGTTCGATTCAGAGAAGCACTTACAAAAGCCAAATCCAGGTTCGCTCTCAATTGGCGACTTCACTGGATTCGCCAATGACGATGGCCCAAAGCGGCGAGGTCGCCCACCCAAAGGTGCACCACGCCAATCTCTTAACTCAACATCATCAAGAGGCAGAAAGTCAGATGTATCAAAACCACTTGCCACGAGATCATCAAGAAGAAATCGTGGTTTTGATGTCAGTGGTGTCGAGCAGAATGGCGATGTGGAGATGCAGGATGGTGTCTCACATGAAGCGGCAGACGACCCCAACACTAAAATCGAGATTGAACAGCCTGCAACTCCACCGAAACGCAACTCACCCAGATCAAGGAGTGACAGAAACTCATTTCATCCTTTCGATAACGGCAGTGAGCTTAATGGAGAATTGCAAGCAGAAGCCACTAATGGCCACATCACGCCAACGAAAAATTCAGATAAAGAATCCGATGTTTCGACAACATCTCCTACCACCAGATCTGCAGCGAAAAAACAGGGCGTTCAACTTGACCGCCTCAATGATCAAGGTGTCGCAGCCTCCATTGAGGCGCAAGACGCGTTGAACGGTGAGGAAGAGCAAGTTGTGAATGCACGGTCCAAGTCAAATGCCCCAACTAGGAATTCTGCAAAAGACGTTGTATCAAAGACTGCACCCACCGCGCCAGAAGATTCCTTTTCTTCAGTCAATGAGACACCAGCAGATGAGGCATCACGGCCGCCGACGCCAAAGGTCAAAGGACGAGGAAGATGGCCAAATGGTCCCAAAGCCAAAACTGCGGCGGGTCCTTTGTCTAAAAAGCATGGAGTTAAGAAGAAGGGAGCGCCTGGAAAGAGGAAGACCTCTGATAACGCGCTTGTGCAGGCCGTTTATGATCGTCAAGCACATTTACGGTCGCAATATAAGGACTTGAAGAAGATGCTTCTACGGTCCGAGTTGAGTCTGCTTGAGCGTACTTTGGAGATGTTGGAAGAAAGTCCGACAAAGTTTATGGAGAGCCTGCACTATGGGGATATTGTGGATTTTCTCGGCGGGCGTAGGACAAGTGTAATTGCTCAGAGAGAGAAGGTTGAACAGGTAGAAAAGCAACACCTTCAAAGGCGTCAAGATGCAGACGTGGAGTTCACATGGATGGGATACTTCGTAAGTCGTCTACTCAAAAAAACGCATGATTAATTGGTTGGCATTGGCTACCCATTCCTACGTTCGTGCGCAAAATGGCTGCGAGGCAATGTTCTTCAAAATCTGAAGTTTGGTCACCACGAATTTGAGGCTAATTCGGGTCTAGTGTGAGATGGAAGACCTCAAGGTCAAATACGAAATACAGGTTAAGAAGGAGGTCTTGAATGTTCTCAATCGCCGTGATGAGGCCGAAGACGATGATAAAACGGTTGACGGAGTAAGTATCTTCAACCAACCACTTACGCACAAACTTACCAACGAAACCAGGAATATGATCATGCCGAGCTAGAGCGTATTGCGTTGTTACAAGAAGTACAGGCCGAAGAAGCGCCAACTCCAGCTGAACTAGAGCCAGCCAAGAAAGACAAACCTGCCGTCGTCAAGCGGAGAGGGAGGAAACGTGCAGCTGGAGAGCCGTCACTCGAGCAGCAGATCGCTAAACGTCATGCACCCGCAATGTTATCAGCTCAGACGCAGGAAGAAGAATCCGAACTCGATCGAGCCGGAACTCCAGTACCAGCTGCAGCTCCTCCGTTGGCGCGCGGTAAAAAGCAATATCAATACGACGAGTATGGTGTCCATATCCCGAAGGAGATCAAAAAGGGCCCACAGCGCGATGAGCCGAACAACAGATATGTGGTCAAACCCTGGTTTGAGTTCGAGAAGCATGAGATCGGCTTCAGGAACTATGTGGATGAGACGACTAAAGGCAAGGCTCAGTTCCCTACTGGTCACTTGCATTTCGATCAATATAGGGGCGAATATAAAGCCATCGATGAGGCGCCCGACGCATTTGACCAGGACCTTATTCGCAAATTTGGCCTTCATCCGATGGGTATTACCACGATCGGATCTCGGAACCCTGATGATGCATTCCCTCGTACCGACTACGAGGATGTCGTCAAGCATCCAGCTTGTCCCTTGCCAAATATTGACAATGGGCTTAAACCTTTGTCGAGATCATGGGATATCATGATGATGAGGAAACAATGGCCTGAATTTGAGAAGCGCATGGACGCAGGAATGAATTTGAGATCAGTATTCAAGCAAACAGGCCTGGCGACTTTCGACGCGGAGGCCAGAGACGGTGAAGATAGATGGGACCTCATTGAGGAGCTGTTGGAAGCATCTGAGAAGATTGAAAGGGAGACACCTCAGCCACCACCTGCTACACGTCCCTTGCGCACCGTTTCGCCTTCGCCGAAAAGACAATCCGCACGACAGAAGGCTCTCGCCCTCAAAAACGCAACACCGCCTAACATCGCAATCACTCCACCACCACGGCCAACACCTGCGCCGCCTCCTATCACAAACACTTTCATGCTTAGTCTTCTGGCCGATGCGTCCGACCAGCGTCGGGAAGAGGAATTCGTACGTTACAGTGCACCGCGACCACGTTCTCCGCCAGCACGCCCGAGTGCCCTGCAGAGCTATCAGATGTCTCCCCCAACGCAGAGGAATCGACCACAATTACCTCACCTCTCATTCATCAACAACCCTCCACCAGCACGAGATATCAGGCAGCTGGCACCACAACCACCTCTGCCCCCGCAGCATATAGCACCGCATCGCTTTGGCCAGCCAGTTATGATGGGTCCTCCACCTCCAAGCCGTCATATGCCACCAATCCCAATCTATCCGCCCCATCAGCAGCACCCACAGGCAGAGTTCTACGGCCATCATCCAAGTCCGCCATTGCCGCAGGCTCAACCACTGCGTAATTCGGCACCTCGCCCAAGTAATCTGCGTATGTTGGCGCCACGGGCGATGCCAGGAGGTCCTCTTCCACCGCACCATCCTCTTCAGATACATTATCCATATCCTGGGCCTCCACCGCAGCCACATCATATACCTCTCGAGCAACAAAGGTACTATGATGGTCCACCACAACATCAAAGCCCTTATAGAAGCGAGCCTTATGGACCAGGACCACTGTATCCTGCTCAGGGTCCACCTCCTGGGTATGGCGCATTTCGAGGCCGCACTCCACCAAGACGTTGATTGGTTGATCGGTCGTCTTTAAACCACAGCACAGTCCCTAAAAGTATCATATATGCTCAGTTCTGTTTGCAATTCGAAGAACCCCAGAACCTTTCTTGTTAGTACGAACAAAACCTATATAGCGCCATTTCTGGAACATTCACTTGCATTTGCATAAAACGCGTTCATGAGGAGCATAGAGTTCTTGAATGAGTATGAGTTTGACGTTTCAAAGCATTGCATTGCATGGATAAAATGGACTTAAAATGTCTTGACGCGACGCCAGCGGAGCGCATTGCCTTCGCTTCAACGTCTTTCGGAAGGAATAATCTGAGATCGCTAAGGGCGAAAATGTAGATCGTGCAGTAAAACAATGAAACTACAAATTTTCAAACTATGACTGAAAGAACTATTCCCAAATTAGCCAGGATGTAATCGCAATTTCCTTAATCATCCTTAATACTGCAGGAATTCGCCACGACGAGTCACTCAACAGTCAGTCATCTTGGCCGTTGAGTCACAGCTGCATGATTAATCTTCCCAATCACGCTTAGTCGTGGTGTTGTCTACTCAAAGCCACAGTCGAGCCACAGCCTCGGCGTTGCCAAGACGGTGCCAGCCACACCCCTCCACCCTTCTGTGGCTTAGCGTCCTTGACGTCGCGGTTCCCCGCCTACTGCAGAAAACGTCAAGTCAAAGATAAATCCCGCCAGCGCCACTACCTCTGCAACGAACAAACTCGCTTTCAAATCACGAAGCGCACATTATTTGCGCCTTTACAGCATAGACATTACTACTCACGAAAAAATCAGTAAACCATACAACATGGCTGTCCGCGCTCAGTTCGAGAACTCTAACGAGTAAGTTGGGAGATGAACTCAGATGAGCTCAGATGAGACAGCGCATACAGATACCCCGCTGTGATGGCTGGCGATCTATGAGATAGCTGCGCGGATAATTTGCAACGTCGAGCTATTGTACTCCAGCGTTATTTGAAGTAATCTTTCCGGAGAAACATCAGCTAACCAACTAATTCAGGGTCGGTGTTTTCTCCACCCTCACCAACTCCTACGCCCTCGTCGCCGTCGGCGCTTCCGAGAACTTCTACTCTGTCTTCGAGGCCGAGCTCCAAGATGTCATCCCAATCTGCCACTGCACAATCGCTGGCACCCACATCATTGGTCGCCTGACCGCCGGAAACAGAAAGGGTCTTTTGGTCCCAACTTCGACCACCGACCAGGAGTTGCAGCATTTGAGAAACAGCTTACCAGATTCCGTCAAGATTCAGGTTAGTTTCAATTTGCGCTAGATTGCGTGCATGCTCAACGAGAGTTCTGGAACTAACAAGACGATAGCGTATTGAGGAGCGTCTTTCCGCATTGGGCAATGTCATCGTTTCCAACGACCATGTTGCCCTTGTTCACCCAGATATCGAGCGCGAGACTGAGGAGATTATTGCCGATGTCCTCGGTGTCGAGGTTTTCCGTCAAACTATTGCCGACAACGTTTTAGTCGGATCCTACATGGCTCTTTCCAACCAGGGAGGAATCGTTCACCCAAAGACCTCTATCCAGGACCAGGACGAGCTGTCCTCCCTCCTCCAAGTACCACTCGTCGCTGGCTCCGTCAACAGAGGTTCCTCGGTCGTCGGCGCTGGTATGGTTGTCAACGACTGGTTGGCAGTTACTGGACTGGACACCACTGCAACTGAGTTGAGTGTCGTCGAGTCCGTCTTCAGACTGGGTGAGGGCAATGCCGGAAACATCAGCGGGAACCTGAAGGATACTATGGTCGAGTCTTTCTACTGAGCGGATGTGTTTATGATCTTGCTTCAAGTATTTACGGCGCGGCTATTTTTGGGTAATCCGAGGCGACTGAGCTTCATGGATGGCGGTTTCAAGGTGTTTCGCGAACGGGTTATACCACGTTCTTGAGAATCGAGGATGCAGCCATAGAAGGGCTGGTACAAGTCCAGAGAATGCATAAGCAGGCGTTTCGAGCGTGATTGATCGGGATGCGAAAATCGAATCATGTTCTGAGCCGCAGGAAATGAGCGGTGGAATATGACGGTTAAGATTTTACAGGATCATAGATGCGAAATACGAAAGCCAGATGCTCCCAATAGTTTTAATTAGACCTCTTTTTGTGATCATATGTTGCGCGGAGTCGTCCAGTCGACGCATGACGTTCTTACCTACTGCTCGGTAGTTTTTTGCGAACAATAAGCTAAGCTATTCAACATTCAATACTCAATCAGTAACCGCCAGCGGCAATCAGCCTGGTGGCCTGGCCAAATGTGAAATTTCTCCTTTCAAATATGCTTGTAATCGCAGTGAAATAGTTATCAACCTTCATTAAAGACTTAAAAGGTGAGATCTTTCCAAATGTCTAAAACGGGCAATAGCTAAATGGAAAAGTAGAATGCTGTTTTAGTGCGTTATTGTAGTCCATTCTCCTCATTCCAAAAAATTTGACTTAGTGCGCGCCTTTGCAAGCATGAGCTATTAAACCATCCATGTTTTTATATTTCCCATTTAAATTACGTGAGCATAATTTGAACGATTGCGTTAATACCGCCGTTTCAGAGCTCAATTTATACGGAAACCGTGGAAGCCAAGATGGCAGTTCTGCGTTTGACTTTGAGCGTTATCGTGCGGTCACCACCTGGAGGGGTAGCTCCGATAAGTCAAATCGAGCTCTAACGTCACTTTTCGACTAAGTCTCAACTTCAGACTGTATACCTTGATACAGGCGTCCTATTCCTCGGTATTAACCAAAAATACCTAACCGAAGATGGCGCCCTTGGTAGTCCTTGCAACATGTGCCCTCAACCAGTGGGCTCTCGACTTCGAGGGGAATGCAGAACGAATTATCGAGTCGATCAGAATAGCAAAGAGCAAAGGCGCTACCTTGAGAACTGGACCTGAATTGGAGGTCTGCGGTTATTCGTGCCAGGACCATTTCCTGGAAGGTGAGCTGTTAATCAATTGATTATAGTGTGGAAGCTAACGGCAATCAGGTGATACCTATCTTCACAGTTGGCAGATGATCGCAAAGGTAAAGCCACAAAATCGAAGAGAGGAGATGCGGCGAGAGAAGAGAGAAAAATTGAAGCTAATGCCAGACAGATTATCGACCATCCAGACTGTCAAGACATCCTCCTCGATATCGGCGCTCCAGTTCGTCACCACAACATACGCTACAACTGCAGAATCTATATGCTCAACCGGAAACTCATTCTGATCAGGCCGAAGATGTGGCTGGCAAACGATGGTAACTACTACGAGCAGCGCTGGTTCACACCCTGGGCCAGACCAAGAGAGTTCGAGGACTATTACCTTGAGCGGATCATCCAGGACATCACTGGCCAGAAGACTGTGCCGTTTGGCGATGCAATCCTGAGCACGACCGACACATGTGTGGGTGCTGAAACTTGTGAGGAGCTGTTCACACCGAACAATCCAGGTATCATGATGGGCCTCGCAGGTGTGGAAGTCTTCACAAACTCATCTGGCTCGCACCATGAGCTGCGAAAGCTTCGCTCAAGAGTCGAGCTCATTCGCCATTGTACTAGAGCTGGTGGCATCTACTTATACGCCAACCAGCGCGGAGAAGATGGATCTGGAAGGTTGTACTTCGATGGCTGCGCAGCCATCTTCTGCAACGGAGAGGTGATGGCTATGTCCTCGCAATTCTCACTTAACGACATCGAAGTCGTAACAGCTACCCTCGACCTGGAAGCTGTACGCAGCTTTCGCACCGCAGCATCTCGCAGCTCGCAGGCTGCTCAGTCGGCACCTTATAAGCGTCTTGAAGTCGGTTTCTCGTTGTCCAGACGTGAGGACGACTTCAACCCTCTCGTCGTCCCGTCGCCCGGTATCGAGATTAACTACCACTCGCCCGAAGAGGAAATTTCCCTAGGCCCTGCCTGTTGGTTGTGGGACTATCTCCGCCGCTCGCGCCAGTCGGGATTCTTTTTACCGCTTTCTGGTGGCTTGGACTCCGCTTCCACAGCCATCATCGTCTACTCAATGTCGAGGATGGTGTTCTCCGCTGCTCAAGAAGGCAATAAACAAGTGCTGGCAGATATGCGTCGCATTGCTGGAGAGGCAGAGGATTCGGATTGGCTTCCGAAGACGCCACAAGAGTTCATGGGCAGATGCTTTTACACTTGTTACATGGGTACCACAAACTCGTCTTCGGAAACACGTGGGCGTGCGAAAAAGCTTGCTGCTGATATTGGAGCTATCCACACGGACTTAGACATGGACATCGTGATCACCGCCCTCGTCACGCTCTTCAAATTGGTCACTGGCAAAACTCCTAGATTCTCAGTTCATGGTGGAACAAACGTAGAGAACCTAGCACTGCAGAACATCCAGGCCAGAGGCAGAATGGTAGTCGCCTACCTCTTCGCCCAACTCCTCCCTTGGACCCTCGGCCGCTCCGGCTCCCTCCTCGTCCTCGGCTCCGGCAACCTCAGCGAACAGCTCAGAGGCTACCTAACTAAGTACGACTGCTCCTCCGCCGACCTAAACCCCATCGGCAGTATCGACAAAGCGGACCTCATCTCCTTCCTAAAGTGGACAAGGACGCACATGAACCTCCCCATAATTGACGACTTCATCATCGCCACCCCCACCGCCGAACTTGTCCCCTTCTCAGAGACCTACACACAGTCTGATGAGGACGAGATGGGGATGACCTATAATGAGCTTTCAGTGTTTGGACGCTTGCGCAAGATCGACAAGTGTGGTCCTTATGCTATGTTTGAGAAGCTGTTGCATAGGTGGGGAGACCAGTTTACGCCAAGAGAGATCTACGATAAGGTTAATAGGTTCTTTTATTATTATGCTATTAATAGACACAAGCAGGTTACGATTACGCCGGCGGTGCATTGCGATAATTATTCGTGTGATGATAATCGGTTTGATCAGAGGCCGTTTTTGTATAATGCTGCCTGGTCGTGGCAGAAGAAAAAGATGCTTGAGTTGCTTGGGAAGGCGGAGGCGAAGGAGAGGGGCCAGAAGGAGGAGGCTGATGAGCAGAATAAGAAGGCAGATTTACCTACTAGATCGAAGGAGCAAGGCGCAGGTAAATTGGTTGATGGGCAAGGCGCAAAGCCACAGGACGGCTGGGAAGAAGGCTATGCAGCCTATCTGAAGGAGAAGCATGAGAAGGAGCTGAGAGAGACGGGCAGCTCACAGTAGGATATTATGAATGTTACTAGATACCTTACCTAACAGCGTTGTCCAAATGATACTTACGTAGCTTTCGATTGCTTGTGAGCAGTACTCGCGAATTACTTACACAGCTGCGTGATGAGTACCAAGATTACCATAACCAGGGTGTCCCCTCTAAATTTAGAGTCTACTTGCTGGTCTGGTGCTTGAAAAGTCAGACTACTCAACGAAATACACAGAGTAGCGCGCTACTCAGCACCATGCATACCAATGAAAATTACTCACCTGCCACTCGACGACTGGTGCTTCGTGCAAAAGCCACCTTTGAAGAATCAGCTATCAAAACTGGCACTTTTCACCACTCGACGCCGCACAAAGCAGAAAGATCCTTTGTAGCTTACATGTTTATAAGTACTAACTTTATTACGTTAGTATCATCGGAAGTCAAATTGAGGCAAGGTTCCCGGTTGTGGTAGGGCGGCGGAGGAAGAACCATTGAACTGGAGGCGCCGCTGTCTATCCGGAAGATCCTGGTGGCGGTAGTTATTGATTCTTTGACGACTGCCTACAGATTAAGCATTCGAACTTCCCAAGTTCCTGTTATATCCTTTAAGGCCAGAGTTCATGCTAAAGTGGGTTCCTGACGGTTTATGTCAATTTAAGACCTTTCTGGATTTCCGTCTTCAAGCTAATAATTCGTGGCAGTAATGCACTGCTAGAGCAACCTATTGCTAAGGGGGATCATTTGTCGTAAAGTGTTCGAGTGGTTAATAAGAGATTGCAAAGCCTTGCCACAGTTTGGTGAACCACTGAGCGAAAGGTGGCATCTGGGGAATTTTCCGGAATTAAATACTACTCACTCAGAACATTTAACGTCAAAGTGAGAGCATGAGACTCAAGTTATTTCATTGAATCTAGACCATGCCCATCATAGCCATCCATCAATTTACGATACACCGCTGTGCTTACGATCATGAAAATTAGGTATCCGAAGTAGGTGTCGCCATCGCTCCTGCCATTCTCATATCTCATGGTAAAAACTTCATGAGAGATCCTCAATATCGCCATCTAGAAAGGAAACGCGACCGCCAATTTGCAAAGTCGAAGATGAAAAAGGAAATATGTCGAGTATCGTTGTCGTAAAAGCGACCGTGATATCGTCGAAAGGAGAGACCAATGTCGAGTCTATTGTCGAAAGAAAGGCTTCGTTCAATAACGTTATCCATGGTATCGTTCGTATCGTAAAGACGCTGTATCGATCGAAAAAAGTGTGCCAATGTGCTGCTTCAGAATTTGGTGCTACAGAGAAGATAATGAAGTGCCGTTTGCTGCATCGCTAGCCATGTGCGCTCCAAACTTGCCGCGTCAAGACACCACGCGCTTACACATGGGTGCCAGCAACACCGCCGTGTCCGCCAATCTGACGCAGATCCTGGAAGAACTTGGTTGCGTCATTCTCGGCTCCTACGTGCGCATGACCAACAGCTCCAGAACCATTGCTGCTCATGCTACGGTCGCTCTGTGGAACCTGTCCCTGCCGATCAATCTGCACCTGCTGGTGCGCCGCTTCCGTGCTGACTACCAGGTCATCGCTACCGCGCTCGCTCCCCTGAAGATACTCTCCACCCAGCTCTGGAGATGGCTCCTGCTTCTGTGGTTCCCCATGTCCTTTTGGCTGAGCCGGCGAATCCTTGTGACCCATCGCAAGCGAACCCTCATAAGCCTGCTGCTCCTCTGGGCGAACCTTGCGCGGCCTTCCACGTCCGCGCTTAGCTGATGGTTGCTGGCCCTCTGCCGCCAATGCTGGAGTTGCGGATGTCGGCGGCATCATCGTAGCAGCTGGCATCTGTGCACTCTCTCCATGCATACTCTGTCCCTCAATTCTCGCCGGGATCTCCTCATCGCTTTCAGGCTCCTTCCTCTTCTTGCCCGCAACAACCACACCATCAGCTCCGATTGAGATTGCCCCCTCCGCAGCAGCCTGAAGCTCAGCAGCCTCCTGTTCCCTGCGCGCCAACTCGGCCTTGCTTGGTCTGCCTCTCTTCTTTCCCGAGTACGGCGTTGCGCTTCCTGGGGTGCCGTTGGCGGATGCGAGGTATTGCGGCTTTGGCTTTATTGCGCGTGCGGCGGAGGATGCTGGAGTTGCAGATTGTTGTGGAATGTAGGCTGCTGAAGCGTGGATGCGGCGGGAGGCGACGGAAGTACGTGGCGTGTTTGGGTTATATGGTGGGAGGCGACCGGTGGCCATGAGAGAGTGGTAGGTCTCCTGGCAGTCATGGAGGTTGCGTCCTGGGTTGAAGGTTAGCTATTTGATTCATGGCTGATTTCCATGGAAGGCCGCCGCAAATGAAGTTATCGTGCTTCCAGTGCATGTTTGGCTAGAAAGTTAAGGAATCAAGACTCAAAGTATGCGCTGCAGATGTCGAAGGTAAAAAGCGTAAAGTACATACCTCCTGGAATACCCACATACTCCCACTCTGCCTCGACTTCATTGTCATGAACGAATGCGACAAGGCTCTCCAGAGAAATATCAGACGCCTTCAAGACCTCACAAAGAAGGAAACGCTGCAGTGAAATAAGATTAGCGATTCAGCTTCTAGATATCCTAGTAGATTGTGGAACAATGCGATGTGATGTGATGCGCCGAAGAGCGCGTAGTAGAGCTGAAAGTGAAGTCGACCGCGGTCTATTGGCACAAAAGGGGTGGAACGCAGCACGCTGGCTTACCTGCTCATACTCGCTAAACGGACCAGAAGTCATGGTGATATATTCTTATGTGGTTGGTATGCAAAGTTTGTTTATCTTGATAGGAATTATCGAGATGCGTGTGGCGACGTTGTATGCTTTGATAGTGGTTGTAATGCGCCGAGATGTCGATGATGGGTAGTTGCAGAAGAGAGAATGGAAATTGCTGGAAATAAGTAGCTCCTTTATGTGAGATGTAAAGAGAATGAGTTTGCGAAGTCGACTGACTGTAAAACGTCGAAGGCTATCTTGCAATATAGTAGCAAGCGAATAGGTTGAGGTGTTGGTGACTGGAAAGTAAGGTGGATGATGAAGACGGTTGGATTAAGGTGAGGTCGGCGCGCGACGTAAGAGACACCTCCATAAATTGAGGAGAGGTCGCGTCGTCCCAACTCCCACAACAGCAACTCTGTCCGATGTACTCGTACCCAACAACTCGAGTAACCAGATTTACAACATCAGTTGAGCTTCAGAGCAAATATTGCTCTGATTGAGTCGGCGTATTCTGATCTTAATTCTGATTGGGCTCTTCACGGGCGCAGAAGCAAGCTCTGGATTTGGGGACTGCGAGGCCAAACTTCAGAGAAAGCAGGTAAATCGCCCTTGCTGTTGCGCAACGTCACATTGGATGCTGTAGCTTTCAAAGAACCTTGCTGACTGACACCCAGGAGAATAAGAAACCGGATAGCAGCGCACGAATGCCAAAACTCGACTGCGCAGAAGAGGTCACCGCGACGAGGCCGAGGACGGTACCAGTACGACAATACTTGTATGGCCTCCAGGAAATTATATGATCGCAATGCATACAAAATATGCAGCCGCAGCTGTATTGGACAATGGCCCATGGTAAACAGCGGCACCTACTGCACCAGCAAGCTAGCTGCAGACATTACTCCGTAACCATCGACCGCTTCAAGCGCAGTAATCGAGCCCAGAGAAAGCGGCGCAAAATCGCCGGACAACCTTTATTTTTTGGTGTGCGCCGATTGCCTACAAAGATGTGCGGCGAATATCCATGGCTTCCGTGCTGCTGCAAAGGCAATGCAAATGCACGATAGACTCGTCTCTCCGGCCAGCACTCTCTACGTGCAACGGATAGAGCAAGATGCGCCAATGCCGCATGCTACTGAACATTGGCAGCAGCAACAAGAACTGGCCTGATATGCGCTTCTTTGATTGCCTGCATACTCCATGTCCAGATTGGTCTAGGAATCGCCATAGCCCATAGGCGCAAACCAAGGGATGTTGCATGGCGCATGCTGTAGAGCACGGAAGAGGTGCCGTCATGGCAGCATTTACTATGTACGAGGTACAGTGGCTGTTCGCCGAGTAACATGTGCTCCCAATGATAGAGCAACGCTGTACACCCCCTAGCTCAGTGCGCTATGGCACACCTGACAGGTTGGCGCACCCTTCTGCGCTGCGAAAAGAAGCAAGGTCAAATATCAACCAAAGTAAGTGATAAAAAGCTACAGAAAGTTCAAAAGTATAGTGGGATTCAAGACAGGACGTTGGCACAACGGACAGCAGTCGCACAATGATTGGCTCTCGACCATTTATGCGTTGTCCGTGCAGTGCTGAGGCTTAAAGACGAAGCGGATGCCAAACGTGGACTCGAATAGGGGAGTTTTTTCATATAAAGCGGTATTCAGTCACGATTGGAAGATGCGACAGCGAGGCCAGCCAGTGGGAAGCTGAGGAGCGCTGAAACCTCTAGTGGCTGGACAGTTAGCGGGTTGACAGCCTACCGGAACCCCACTGGAGCCCTGTCAGTGAGTACTGTACTGTATGGCGCACGTCTCGCGAAGCACTGGCTGTCCAACGGCTACAAGTATTACTGATGATAAGACCTTATCGAAAGTGCAGGTCATGTGACCACATTCTTGGATAAGATAAGATTTTTGGAAGATCTAATCTCCGGCTCAGGAAAGACCAACTGGAACGATCGTGAAGCGGCCGTCGACTCTCGTTCGTCACACTCGCATGGAGCTCTCTTCATCACACTCGTCCGCCATTGACAACACTTTCAACAAATGAATCGAGCGACTCAATATTATCTCGATGTAGCGCTTTAGCCTCGACGCAAGCTTTTCATGTAGAAGAGGTGACTTCAGACGCGTTTTGACGGCTCAAACGATGCCCGCTGCCCGACCGGTTAGCCAGCCTGGGAGACATTTTGATGCTCGCTTCTGGGGTACGATAGGGGGATTTGGACAAAAGTGGCGGTCATGTTCACTGAGTTATGTAGTCACAGGGAAAGGGAATCTCTTGCATGCTAAGTGGCACAACTGGGACAGTGGACAACAAACCTCCATGGTAGTGTAGCTGGTTGGATAATGTGGAAAAGTTGAGAACAAGATGTAGACATATACCAAGTTACATCTGAGCTTTGAGAAGGTTTATGGATCTATGTTTGTTGGTGGTAGTCGAGGTTGAAAGTGTTGATGTTGAAGCCGGAGCTTGGTCGGGCAAAGGCGCTTGTGGCGGCAATTACCGAGACATGGTAGTTCGAGGTTCGTCCAGACATCGCTATCTAGTCCTCATTGTACACGTAGCAATCCATTCTTTTGAGGCATTAGCCTGTACATATTGCAGGCGAGCGGCAGAAATAGGCATTGCGACTTGCCTCCTGAAGAAAGTGACATCTGTCCGCCAGAGGGAGTCGATCGACGTAGAGCGGAGAAATATTGGCGGCAACCACAAAGTTCGGCCGCGCGAAACTAGACGTCGACGCGTCGACTCGCTCTTCGCCCAAGAACATCACCACAGCTCGTCTGACGAACGGTGCACACGGAATACCTTAATTTCGAGTTATACTTTGCGAAACAAAGTACCTGCGGCCATTCTACCATCAATTGCGACCCCTCCAATCCTCGCCATAATCTCAGCCTCGCGGTGCTGATAGAACGAGCCCTGAAGCCATCTCTTCAAGTCATCATACACCACTACCTCTCAGTAAATACTCTTAATACGGCTTGGGTGTACAAAGCTCCGCCGCAGTGTATTGTATGCGGCCCAGTAACAACAAGCTCCGGTCGTGCGGTAGCTCAGCTATATTCACATTGTAAATCGCGCCTCGCCATTGTAAATTGTAAAGTGTAACCACATAAAATGTTAGGAGACGGTAGAGATGTGAAGGCAGAGGCGGTGGATGAGGCCCTTAGCGAGATGAAGATAAATGAAGAGGGAGCTGGTGGTGTCGCGTTGGCGGAACAGTTGGTTGTAGATAATCGAGCCCCGTCACCCCAACCTCAAGTCTCCCACCCTCCCTCACCTACCAACCCTACCAAATATACAACCACACAATTCGCTCAGGACAGCTCAATACAACCTGCATCTGAAGGTCACTCAATAACACAAATAAAGTCAGAGGATAGGAGTACAAGTCCGACACCAAAACAGGAAGAGCATAATCCAAGCAGGGACTTTGATGAAGATACTGCAACACCAGAACCAGCAAAGATGTCGAAATCCAAGAAGGCTTCACTAAAGTTGGTCTTTGGGCCACCACCTCTGTTTGGTGATTTTGAGGACGCGACGCCTGAATCTGTCACTAAGTTTCAGGTGATCACAGACTCTATCTATGGCGGAAAGTATATGGGATCAGCAGACCACGATGCCTTTGGCTGCGACTGCCGCGAAGAGTACAGTGCGTACACCTCCAGTTCAAGTTCACCATCTGGACACGGATTACTGACTTTACACAGAAGATGGCGTAAATCATGCATGCGGGGAGGACTCGGACTGCATCAACAGACTGACAAAGATCGAGTGTATTGACTCGGAATGCAACTGCGGACCGAACTGCCAGAACCAGCGCTTCCAACGCAAACTCTGGTCAAAAGTTTCTGTCATCAAGACGGAAAAGAAAGGTTATGGCCTTCGCGCCGACACCAACCTTCATGCCAATGACATGATCTTCGAGTATATCGGTGAGGTCATCAATGAGTCCACGTTCCGCCGCCGTACCATGCAGTATGCGGATGAGGGAATCAAGCACTTCTACTTCATGTCCCTGACCAAGTCGGAGTTCATTGATGCGACTAAGAAGGGCAACTTGGGCAGATTTTGCAATCACTCTTGTAACCCAAACTGTTATGTCGACAAGTGGGTGGTCGGCGATAAGCTCCGTATGGGCATCTTTGCTGAGCGCGATATCAAGGCTGGAGAGGAACTTGTCTTCAACTACAACGTTGATCGCTATGGCGCTGATCCAGTACCATGTTACTGTGGTGAGCCAAACTGCACAGGCTTTCTTGGCGGAAAGACTCAAACAGAGCGTGCAACCAAGTTATCACACACCATTACGGAAGCACTTGGCATCGACGACGAGGACGGATGGGACTTGGAAGTCGCCAAAAAGCCACGTAAGAAGAAGACTGGTGAGGCCGATGAGGATTACGTTGGTACTCTGCAGCCAAAGGCTCTCGGAGAACTCGACGTGGATAAGATCATGGGATCCCTCTTGCAGAAGCCGGAGAAGTGGATTGTGGTCAAGCTTCTGGACCGTATTATCAAGCAAGCATCGGGCGACGAGAGGCTTATGCTCAGAGTTGTCAGAGGACACGGATATAAGTGCTTGAAGTCTGTCTTGCGCACATACATGTCGGAGGACAACCACGACAACAACATCATCCTACAAGTCCTGGACATTCTCTCAAAGTGCCCACGTGTATCGAAGAACAAGATTGAGGACGCCAATATTGAGCCTGAAGTGCAGAAGCTTATTGACTCTGAGCATGAGGATATTTCAAAAGAGTCCAAGCGCTTGCTTGAGGAATGGAAAAAGCTGGAAATTGGCTATCGCATTCCTCGTCGCAAAGCCGCTGACCCAAATGAGCCAACTGCTACTCCGGAACCTAAAGAGTTCAACTTCGAATGGTTGAAGAAGGTCGACCCAAAGAAGTACGAAGAGGTGGTTGCAGCTATTAACCCCCAGCTGAAACCCACCATCCCTACCGGACCAGCTGTCGTTATCCCTACAGGACCAAGAAACAACATTCCACAGCGCGGACCTGTGCGTGCACCTCTTCTAGCTGGGCCAACCCGTCTCCGCCCATTGCCTTCCGGCTGGTTGACCGCAACGTCTGATGATGGCCGTACCTACTACTACTCAAAAGCAGGCGCCGTCACATGGCAGCGTCCAACAATCCCTGCTGCGCAGCCTATTATCAAGCAGGCACCAGGAGAGAGCGAGGCACAGAAACGCAAGAAGGCCGAACAACAAATTATTGACGATATCCTGAAGGAGGAGGAGGCCAAGAGACTCGCTAAGAAGGCCGAACAGCCACAAGTTTTGCTGGATAGTCCAGAGCAGCCTAGAAAGAAGGAGGCCAGAGAGGCGAGAGAGAAGAGGGAGCCGAAGTGGAAGTCCATGCCGATCGAGAAGCAGATGAAGATCTGGGAGAATACTGTAAGTCATGGCAAATTCGATGCACTCCCGACGCTGATATGAGACTAATGCTAACCTTCTGATAGCTTGCTCCAGTTGTCCAGTATGTCATGAACAAGTACCATAAGAGGTTGCCGCGCGAGGACCTGAAGAAGCACGCTAAGGATGTTTCCAAGGCAATCGTCAGATCGGATTACAAGCACAAGCGTGTCGTCGACCCGACTGTTCTCACTAGAGATGTTGAGAATTCGGCTAAGAAGTACGCCAACGATTATTTTGCTAAGGCAGTCAAGAAGCGTGCAGAGTATGAGGCCAGAAAGAGGGCTAAGACTGAGATAAACTGCGGCGTCGATGGCGGTGAGAACGCAAGACCCAAGTCTGAGGGCACAACTCCAGTCGATACTCCATCTGAGAGCCAGCAGACGAAGCGCGAAGATGACGAGGGGGATGTCAAGATGGACATGTCAGACGACGATAATCCTGGTGTTTCCATGGGGCCATCCACCCATGATGGCGCACAAGATTTGAAGCGCAAGCATGACGGACCACACGACGAGGACGCGAAGCGCCTTAGGGAGGAGGGAGACTCGCAATTACAGGAGTCATTCCCAACCCCTCCACCTCCGCCACCTCCATCTGGTGCGCCTTCAGCATATGACGAGTCCATTGCCACAGCCACTCCAATTACCCCAGCAGCTATGACGGCACTACTTCCACCACTTCCAAGTCTCGAAGAGGAGATGGCACAGCAGGCTAAGGACGCAGAGCTTAGAGAGGCCGAGGCAGCACTTGAGCGCGAGAACGAGGAGAATGCTGTCAAGGAGGCGCATGGTGACTTCCCAGTCAAGAAGGATGATTTGGTGCAGAGTATTGAGCAGCATTCCACAAATGGCGGTATAAAGGCTCCCCATGGAGGCGCTCACGCCAATGGTGATGGCGGAATCTCCAGAACACCCACACCACAGCCAGGAAATAATGGTCACAAAATGAGGTCTGGTGTTGCCGCTGCTTTCCATAGCAAGGGCTCGACTCCAGCGGCAGAGCTTAGTGCAGAGGCCGAGGCACAGGTTCAGGCAGCTCTTGAGCATACCTTCAGACGGAACAGCGAGACCCCGCCGACTTGGAACCCACTTGAGCAACGCGTTGAGAAGAAGTGGTACCAATGAGCGGCCAATGATATAGCAAGGCGAGGCATGAGAGAAGCAGACATCGAGCACATTGAAGCATCACGTTTCTAAATTACAATTGGCGCATTGGTGGGACATGGAAAAGGTCATTTGCGGATAAGAGAGCATGGCGTTCATCAAGGAAGTTTGCACAGTGGTCATCGACAGCACAGATGGAGATGTATCAGGAGCATGGCGTTCAATAAGTATCATCATGCACAGTGTGGCATTTCTTGGCATCCGAGGTAAATACCAGTCTCTGACATGTTACGGCATGTCGGCCCATTTGCTCATTTTGCTTGCCACCAAGTGGTCTTGGGAGAGAGGTAATTATAGTGTAGATAGTGAGGAAACTCATATTTTCTTAATACTACCTTCATACCTCATCAGATCGCTTCTCCTATACTCGTATAAACCCTAAGGAGCTAACCCTAAGTTCTCCCTCGCTAATCTATTTAATCAGTGATTTAAAATGACGATATGGCCATAAATACCATAGATGATCCGTTTGTCGCTGTTTACCCCTGATATGGTAATCTCCGGGTCCAATATTATGGCCTTATCCATCGTTATCCGCAGGCTACCCGCCTTATCTAGCCGCTTGAGGCGCTTAAATCGTCCGTGCATAGGTGATCATCAGCACAATTACGATTATGTCCGTTATCCTCAGCCTCGTGCGCACAATTTGGTTCCCAAGGTAAATTACAAGTCCACACTCGTCGCACACAAGCACAACTGCGTGCAACACACTCCCTTGTCCCCTTCACACGCTCATTAACACACTTATACGCGTTTTCTTGAGTCTCACACTACCGCCACGTCTCAATATGCCATTCTTTCTGCGTGTTTAGAACAGTCTCATCCGCGATTCTGCATACTTTATAGCCTTCTTTCCAAGCTCGACCACCCGTTTGTCCCGAAGCTGCTCGAAGCTCCTTCCTGCATCGAAGTAAAAACTCATTTCGCATACCCGGAAACCGATTCGCAAAGAAGAAGGCGCGATTCCTTCTTCTGAGACGCTTGGAGTATATCGTGTTGCTACCTCGCTAAGAACGAGATACAGAAGCTTTTATCATGTTCACTTCTAGCAATATACGGCCTACCACTCTTGAGAATACATGATATCATTGCTCCATATTAAGGTTCACAAACAAACGAATTATTACAAAGGGGCTATAGCCGCCACGAAGGCGTCGACAACAAACTCTGAAGGGCAGCAACGCTGCTTGTACACTGCGTGAGAGCAGAAAGCAGACGGCATGGCGCCGCATACTGGCTCCGCTGCTGGCGCAAGCATGGGCTCCCATGCTATGGATTATAATCCTTTCTCGTCGCCTGCACCATCTTTGCGCACGCCCACTCGCCAACCGATTAGACATGGAGGTTCGCGCTCGAGATCGCCTAGACGAACGCTTTCGCCTCTACGAAGACCGGTTTCGATTGAAAACACAACCTTCACTTCTACGCATGCTGGGACCACATTGGATGAAACTGCGGTATTCAAGCTGAAGCACGACCTTCTTACAGACCTCTCGCCTACCGGTATACTCAACCTCTTCTCGCATCCGACCGCCGAGTACGAAGCCTCAATCGAAGCGGCAGGCTCAGAGACCAGAGAGCTGGGCAAACGAGCCGCGGTGGCAACGAAACATATCTTCGAGTGGTCGGATGAAGTGAGCTCATGGCCATGGCCGTCAATACCAGGACAAGGATATGCTGTTGCTCCTGCAGAAGAGGGCATGGCAAAGTATGAGACCCGACTCAAGGAGATCCGCGAAGGCCTAAATTCCCTCAACGTCCTCGATATCCACCAACGAGTCCGGGAATTCGTCGGCGTAGGACTAGGCCCTTTCTCAGCACCCAGCTCACCTCGCCGAGTTCGAGGTAGGGAGGGAGCTAGACCAGGAACTTCGGCGAGTCTGAATGAGATTGGAACTGTGCCCAGGACGATCAATATCTTTGAGAACCTCATTACGCATACAACTATGGAAGCCTTGCCAAAATACGGATTGCTGAAGGATGCGCTTAGGGATTGGAATATCCGGATTAGGATTCTGAAGAAGATGCCCGAGGTGCTTAAGGCGCTGTGTACGGCAGAGGAGGCGCTGGGAATGGCGTGGAAGTGGAAGGATTGTGAGAGACCATTGTATGATAGCACGAAGGCGGTGCTAAAGGTGGTGGTGGAAGAGGCCGGAGCGCTTGTGGATAGAATGCTCACGCTAGTGGAAAAGGGAAATGATCAGCTGCCGGATGAGTGGTTGGATAGGATTGAGACAGTGGAAGTCGATTTTCAGAAGTGGTGTCTTGCTATGGAGCGGAGGGTCGGTGCTAGGGAGGTCGCCATCAGAGGGGCTAGAGAGGAAGCACAGAGAAAAATTGAGAGAGACCTTGCCGAGATGAAAGCAATAGTAGAACGTGAAGCTGCTCAGAAGCGAGTGGAGGAAGAGCTTGCACGACAGGCTGCTAGGGTGGCGGCTGAGAATGTTGCAAGGGAAGAGGATCAACGAATGGTTGAGCAAGAGCTTGCCGAGGAGGCGGCCAGATTAGCCGCAGAGAAAGCTATTAAGGAGGAAGAGCAGAAAAATACTGAGGAAGAGCTTACCGAGAAAGCCAAATGGGTAGCGTCGGATACCGTGGCAAGGGAACAAGAGCAAAAGGCAGTGGCAGCTCTTCAGGCAGAACTGGATGAGGAACATAGAGAGATGATGAAAAGCATTAGCCACGGGCTGATTATGAAGGAGATCAAATGCGCAGCAGAAGCAGAAGCAACCGAAGAGAGGCAGAGGCAGACGGAGGAGAATTATGCCAATGATGAGATAGTTGCGTTTCCGCCGTTCCAGGTTGACTCAGGACTAGTTGTCGACCAGTTTCATTGTAACTCGTCGCCATTAAATTCCGACTACGATGTTTACGCTTCACCTCCACGCATGCTAGTATCCGCCGAGAGGGATTCACCAAAGCCACAACTTTTATCACTGCCATCTGTCACTGAAGAGGAGGAGGAATATTTTAAGTACCAGGACTGGACGGATGATGAAAGCGCTCAATCCAAACGCACCTCTGTCTACGAAGTCGGCAACTCACCTCCGCCGTCCATCGCAGCATCTTTCGAGAGCTACGAGACGTACGAAACAATCGAGGGACTCGACTCCCAGCAGCCGTACTATGGTCCGAATCTGACCGCCTCTAGTGGCTCCTCGTTCAACTATGATAGCCACTCGGACGTGGATACACCTGCCTTTCAGGCCAGCTTTGATGGCTCAGTAGAAACACCAGCGCCGGGTGACAACACGCCAATACCGCAGAAAGTAAGAACTCGTGCGAATATTACAAAGACTCCAAAATCCGACATTGAAAGCCAGCTCTTCAGACAAGTCAGCGGTATCATTTCGTCTCTTCCAGGACAGATGACCTTGCGTAAGGGCGCCGTTGTCAAGACACCAAAACCGGTAAAAAGTGCTCCAAGTACACCTGGCAAGAAGACGCCAAGAACTGCGAAAGTACTGAAGAAGCAACAATCTAAGACATCATTGAGCACGGCTCCTCGCCCGTCACCTTTTGAAGTCTCAGTTACACGCTCAGTTAGTCGTGGTACTACACCTACCTTCAACCGCCGTGGATCCATAACTGGATCAGGACGTCCAAGGACGCCTGTAGCGCGCAAAACCGATGCTCCTACCTTGACTCTCGCCACATCGCCTGCTTTTGTCAGCGAGGGCTTGAACTTGACTCTTGTTCCGCTGGACTCTCGCCATCCAAACTTCCGACACGACAATATCAACGGCCACATCCACATATCCCGTGGCGACGGCCGTCCGCCACTGGTTCTCTACGTCACCCTGAGTGACTCTGAAAGCAATGCCGTCCAAGTTCGAGTTGGAGGCGGCTACCAGGAGCTTGGCCAGTTTCTCACAGATTACCAAACCCACCATGGTGCTAGAACTAAATTGGGCAGTGTTGAGGACATCCAGATCATCCCGATGGAGAGAGGCCAGCACCACATCGGGCCGAGCGTCGGACCTAGTCCTACCAGTCGCCCAGGCACCGCAATGGGAGGAAGAAAAGCTTTCGCCATGACACCAACATCGGGTTTCCTGCATGTAGCCAAACGTGCAGGTAGACGAGGTACCGACGCATCAGCTATAGATGCTTTCGAGCCTCGTCGCACAACGCGTCATGTCAGTAGTCCATCAACATTGCAACAGCCACCGCAGATTCCGCCGCTGCCACCAATGAGGGATATCATGTTCAGTAGTCCAGTGTGGGGAAGCGACATCAGTACTCCTACTGGAAGACAAAGCCTGGGTCAGGCTCTGAGTAACACTGTTGATAACCAGTTGACGGCTAGTACATCCGGTCTGGCTTTTGTCTTTAGTCCGTCCACGCCAACGCAGCCGGGGCCGAGGCCGCAGGTATTGAGGCCATCGTTCAGGAAGGCGTCGAGTACTGGGTTGGAGGATGTCGAGGAGAATATCAGGCCTAGCCCACCCGCGATGTCCGAAGTTGGCAGCCAGCTTTTGAAGGAGAAGAGGCTGAAGAGCAAGCTGAGTTGGGCGGAGGATTTGAACGGCGTTGTTACGAAACGGAGGGGTAGTGACAGGTCCAGTGGAACCAGAAGTGCTATGGGTGAAAGGAAGAGGACGGTGAGCAGTAATTATATTCCGATTGCGAAACCGGTTTGGGGATATAATAATCCGTTGAGGAGTGTGGGAGATAATGCGAAGATTATTAGGATTGAGACGTTGAAAGATAAAGATGAGAGTTTGAAGGAGTAATGGGCTTGCATAGAATAAGCAGGGCATGCATAGAGCACGAGAGGACAACGGTTTGCAGCATTTGAATTGGCACTGAACATGGAGTTTGAGCGAGGCTGCTTGCAATATACCCTGGGTCTCCCACTTACAGGACAGAGAAAGCATAGGTTGGCATGGACGCACCCTCCTTTTAGTAGGTCATCATTCATCATAGACCTTGAACCGTGGTTAGGCTCAATGGCTATTCTGTTTACAACTGGCTGGGTGAATTCTTGGCCACGTGACTGAATAAAACACCCCTTTTTGAAGTAGTATCTTTACCTCAATCATCCCAATTTTAAAGACATCGCATGGAGAAGCATTATAATGGCGATGTATTTTATAAAGATAGTACAGAAATTGTTGCTAAGAAGACTCATGGATTGCTGAGGGAGTGTATATGCTGCTACTGGAGTCGAAGTCGCAGGAGATTATCGAGGTTGTAGCAGCACTACTAAAATAGTACAGAGATAGATATCGAAAGCGAAAGTCGCTGCAGGATACATCGGAGAGTGCTGTCATTCCCTGCCGTTCTCGGAGCCAAGGCGAATAGACTCTTTGGGTGCAAATCCAAGTGCGCGACGAATTGAGTTTGAGAAACTCCGTGGGTGGAGGAAGTGGTCGAGTTCGCGCTTCTGAGCACGCTATTTTACGTCAGCACCTAGGAAAGGGGAATACTGCTAGGGACGACGTCAACTCACCTCCTGCTGGCGATGCTTCTCCTTGCGAATATTCAACAGGGTGAAGGACTTCTACCATTTATCAGCACCTTACCCCTACAACACATCATAACAAAACTCACCCCACCCTGCACACCGCTCCTCGTCTGATCCTCCACGGAAAAAATTTCATTGTACAACAACATCTCCTCCATCGTCCCCGTCCTCCTCCTGTAAATCTTCCTACACTCCTCCCACTCATAAAGCCTCTGCGCGTTCTCCGCTTCTTCACTCTCATCTCTCAATTGCTGCGCATATTCCACCGCATTGTCCTTGGCATAGGCTTCTCGCTGTCTGGCTGCGTTTTCGATGCATGCTACGCACGGGAATTTGGAGTTTCGGGCTGTGCGCTTCATGAAGGATGGACAGGAGATGGGTTCCTTTATGCCGTGGCCGGTGCGTGGGCACAGCTCGCAATAGTTCCAGATTCGGGGGGTGCAGTTGCAGAGGGGGTATTCTATTTCCCAAAGGTGACACATGCCTGTATATCTTGGTGTGCAGACGCGAGGTCTAGCAGCATCGGATAGGAGGGAGTGGAGCGAGATCGCAGGCGCTATAGCTGTAATGCTCCGAGTTATAAGAGTGAGTGAAAGAATCTTGCGAGTTGAGAAGCCTTGTGGATGATGATAAACGACTGGAGATGCGATTCCTTTTCGGCGCTGTTTGCTTCTTGAAGTTCGAGGCGCATCCATCGTGACGCCAAAGGTAGGGCTCGTTCACGAAGAAGCAGCCACGATCGTAGAAGACGCGAAGGCATCCTTCGACGGCAAGAACGAACGCCGATTGTCCACGGACCTTAGCAACAGCCCAACACCACGGCCATAAAGCCGACGGTGTTCTTAGAAGCACGCTACATTACCTGGGTTTTTTCTTTTCAACCCGCAATCCAGTTATCAATAGATTGATGATCGCCACGGTCTTAAGGGCGTCGAATGTGACACCATGGACTATTAACCGCAATCCCGGCAACAACCAGTTGACATTACGGAAGCTAACTTCGACATTCCCACCTAAAAATATCGTGGCACACGATGCCATTCCCACCAAGACTCTCTGCCACCTCACCAAATGCGCCAACGGTGACGTTGCCACTAATACAAGCGCTCGCAACTGTGCGACCCTTCCGGGACCTTTCCACAAGCCAGCGCCGATGCAGCCCAGCCCACCAGTTTCCCTGGATTGCTTCATCATTACATAACAGCACAACAGCCGTCCTCTTCCGCGGCATTCTCGTTCTCGGCCCTCCATCCACCCTTCCTCGCGGCCTCGCTCTGCTGCATCTTGGCATGGCACTTCTTACATAGAAAGTTTGTCGTCTTCTCGTTCTCGACGAGCTTCTCGCAAGGCATTACCGACACCCTTGAGAGAGTGAACGCCGTGGAGAGTTTTTTGTACTGCGAGCATTCGTACAGGGCAGCGGAGCTGTGATTACAGAGGTAGCGGGTGGTGGTGGTTTGGCACATAGTTGCCGACTGATTGAGACGATCTGGTGGTAGTGGTGGGATACGTGTAAGTTTGATGGTCCAGGTCGATCGATTGATAGTAAAACGTTCCGGTTGCCAATTGGAAGAGTTAAAACAGAGATGTGGAGCTTGCTAAAATAAAGATACACGAATACTGAGAGATTGTTACACTTGCTTCTACTGTGGATGTAAAGTACGGAGTAAAGGCCGTTTGTCAACTAGATTGAACCGAGGAGAACTTGATCTAGGAACCTCCATGAGCTGCGTTTGAAACGGATCCATTGAAAATTCAAGTAGACACGCGATCCACAAAGCATTCACACACTCTACCCATTCAACTCATTCAACAGGTAACATATTCGGTAATATCGAGATGTGATTCTAAGTCTTCGGGTATCTTGTTCTTTATGATGGCGATGTCGCGTCTGCTGTTGCCATTTTAAGCGGTGGCGATTGTTTGCCGATGGTAAACCATGCTAGAGTTCCTCTATTAGACGCTAGTAAATTGCGTTTTTTGTTCGATGTTCATTATGAGTAAAGTAAAGATTTATGATATGTAGAGATGGTGTTGGAGTGAGCTCGAAAGTTCCTAAAGTAGATAGTCTCAGCCTTGCAGCCTTGTCTGTGACGGACGTGACCTGGTTGGCTATCCTTATCATTATCTGGATCCGCTGTCATTCAACAACCACTCACTCACTTACTGCACCTTCCACACAATTACTGCACCTTCACTTACAACACATTCAAGCGATTAAGACGTCTAGAAGCATAAGAATTTCTCTCGGAGAGCATTTAAGGTGTCAGATATCCTCAAACAGGACCATATCTTTCACATCCCGATCTTCGTCCGACTCTTTGTCGTCACCAGAGTTTAGCACCACGTAGGCATATCTGACTGTGCGCCGACCCTTGCACCTGCCGACGGCGCCAGTCCCAATATTTGACGACATTTCAGCTTCTCAGATATCTTCCGACGAACATGTCTTCCAACAACTCTCCACCACGGGCTTCTGTACCTCATCGTCGCCAGCGTTCTTTGAGCGGGGGCGAATCCCATGCTCCATCAGTACAATTACGCCTTGCACGCCGCTCAATACCTCTCCCACCGCCTCCTTCCGCACAGGTTTCAGCGTTGCGTCCAGCCTCCTCGAGATCATCACCGGCCCGGCCAAGACTCACGTCAACTCAGACCGAGGACTTGGTGCGCGTACAAAGACATCTATCCGAACGCTCTAGAATACGCCCACGTCGTCCAACAGGCCGGGGCAGTGCCTTGGCTATGTCACAGATGCAACTCGAACAAGCCGACCGTCGACTCAGTCGAGCGATCTCAGACTCTCGTGCTATCCTCCAACAGCCGGTGCCCAGGGGTCCCCCTCAAGGAGTTGCTATGGCTGCCACGCCGGTCCTCGAATCTCCAGACAGAAGACCTGCGAAGAGAAGACGGGTGGGCGACCCGGAGAAGAAGGAGGAGGAGCCGAAAATACACCCTGTCAGCTATGGGTATCGTGGTCAGGTTGTGCCAGGCAAACTAGACATGATTGTCAAGTTCTGTGATGGCGGGATATACGAAGGCCATCAGCACTGCTGTACAATGCATGAGAACTATGGCCCAGAGAATATACTCAACAACGATGGATCAGTCTATTGCACAAAAGGCAGTCGTGCCAATATTATTCTCGCACACAAAGGCGAGCGGCCATTCACAATGCAGGAGCTCATTATTAAGGCACCAAGGTCTGGATACACTAGTCCTGTTAGAGAAGGCATGCTCTTCGTTGGCATGGATGCCGACGAGCTGATGATGCGCACGGCGAAGTACAAGATTAAGTATGAGGAGAAACAGAGACGGAAACGTGCTGGACGTGCAACAAGTCTCGCAGCGAGGTCTCGCATGGTACCGCTAGGCTTCAGTACAGTACCCACACTTACAGCAGTTATCCCAAAGGAGTTTATTGGCGAGGATGAAGGCTATAAAATTTATGCTACGTGCACTTCGAGCGGCGAGACCGATGATGAGGACAACGAGTCCATGCTTTCGACACGCAACCCATACCTTGACGACCCAGATGAACCATCTAGATCTAGGTCATCTATACGTGCACGCGACCGTGTGTCACAGATGCGCTTCCGTGAGAGATTGCGGAGATATCAGGATATCAATGGAGTGGCAGAGAACGATTCAGACAGCGCGCAGGAGGAGGTCTATGACGAGGCGGATGATGTTGAAGATGAGGATGATGAGGAAGAAAACGCTGATTCTCAGAACGAGGATAGCAACGTCAGCATCACCTCTGAGTCCGAGTCTGAATCTGATGACGATGACACCCTGCCAGATTATTCCGAGCACAATGATGCTTCTACTTCTGTACCGCCGCCCGCTGAGCCTGCTGACGAGACAGAGGCCAACCCCGACCATGAACACTGGAACCACCATAGTATGTTGCACGATACAATTCGTGACTTGGATAAGGATTATGAAGACCCCATCCGTGAGCGCCAAGACACACCACACCCAGACGCGCAAGTCACAGAGGACGGATCACCTCAAATGCTGAGGGCACTCTCTCGTTTTTCTATTGAGCGTGGTAAGAGCACATGCAAGATGGTGTTCGAGCCTGCTATCAGCGCGAGATATGTGCTTCTCAAGCTTTGGCGTCATGATGGGGTGAGAGAGGATGACAGGGGTGAGAAGAACAATATTGACATCCAGAGTGTGGTTGTTAAGGGGTTCTGTGGACCGAGGTCCTTCCCGGCTATGAAGTTGAGGTAGATTAGCTGGAAATAAAGAAATGATTCGCGTTACATATGGGATTTATGAGGACGAGCGGAACACACATAAGATCTTGGTTGGGAAGGATTGGCTGCAGCAATACTTGCTTGCTGCATGGTAAATAGCGCGCAATTGCACATTTGCACACTCACACTCGGCCTTTATTAACGCGTCCAAACCCTTGCTTCTTTCGGTATTCTGATGACCTTATTCTCAAATGTTTCTCCCTCGATGTGCGCTCGACTAATCCGTCTATTTTACTAGATATTTAGGCTCGAATCAGTCCGAGAGTGGCCAGGAAAAAGTTGCGGGACGGGTTGCTTGATGGACGGATTGAGCCTAGCGTCTTGCGGGGAACCCACGTTGAGGTAAGCAGTTGTTGTTCTTTCTTAAAGACTGTAGCATAGCATAATTCAGCTCTCAAGTAGTCCATCAAAGAATGCTCGCGAAGCTGGAGCAACGTAGAGTGCCTCAGCGACAGTCGCCGGACAGTATCGAAGGTACAGCAGTCTTGCTACTAGTCCGTAATCTCGCTCTTAGTCCTTTTGCTTGGCCAATTTACCCACCTTTCTTGTTGTTGTTAGTTGCCTGCGGAGAGTGGCTTATTATTGGTTAATTTCTGAGTCCGCATTCTTCACATTGCCTTGTCTCGGCCAAGAGATTCTGCATTCGCGAACCATGAAACAGAGCCACTACTTTCACCAACTTCATTCTTCGGAAACACATGAATACCACCTTGGGTATACTAGCGTTGACATCAGGGGCATCGTTTTCTCAGATTATACTCAACCGCTGTCTGTTCGCATCAACGCCACGATGTGCTCGACACCGAACACGAGGATTGAAGGTCGAGATTGAGAGCATACCAAAGTTCAACTAACATGACGGTAAACTGACGGTGGATACCTGCCAATCTCTTGAGCACCATTTGGAGCAGACCCCAATTCGTCCTGCCATTGGGTAGGATTCGATATTCCTCACCGCTTGGCTATCTTCAATGGCACGCTAGCGTCGCCACTACCGTTCGCGGCTATGCTATCGCTCTCCGATGGCATCTAGCTGAGACAGCGGCGATTGAACTTACAGAGCCTTAATTGATGCATTGTATTTGCTGATTGGATGACAATCTCGGCACGCGCCATGATGGGTAGAAGACCGAGACACAGATTGACGCCTAAGTGACATAACAACCACGCTAAGCCCGCTGTCTATTTGCGGGAGCTCTGAGAAATGCTCGAATTTTCCACAGCCTACCCATTCATGCACTTCACTCCGCGAGATCTCGATTGCTGCTTTAGGTTTACTGGTTGCGGAATTCGTGTTTTACCTCCTTACTTTACCCAGCTAGCACCGTCATCTGTGTCATTTAGTTCGCAGATCTATAGCGCCGCTGACGTTGCTATGATGAAGCTAATCGAAGAGGGGCGAGAAATAGTGATGCTGGAGACTCAGAAATGAAGATATAAGGCGACGAGATTTCGCTCTCGATGATGTTTAACAACACTCAGCAAAGCTTCAAAAGAGCAAGCACAACAACCAAGCAACACATCCACCACAGTAAGCTATCTCCCCTCAGCCCACAACAATAGGTAAGTCAACCCGAGCCCCTCCAGCAAGACCCTTACTAACACAGCCCAGCAAAAATGAAGCTCACCATCGCAGCCACCGTACTCGCCCTCACCACCTCCACCACTGCCATCCCAATTCTCGCCGAGCTTCTCGGCACAGTCGGAGGCCTCCTCGGCTCCCCAAAGCTCCCAAACCAAACCGGCTCCGTGATCACCCTTCCCATCACCGGCGGAGCCGGCTACGCCAAGCCAAACTCCTGCGTCTGCAAATCCACCGGCACCTTCTGCGGCTACCGCGCTTATACTGGCAAGAAGGAGCAGAGGCCACTTGTTGCTGCTGAGGGAGGAGCCTGTGACCCGCTTGCCGTTTACACTTGCAACCAGGTTGAGGAGTTTGGCTCAGGCGGCGCTTGCTTGCTTTGCTTGCCGTCAATGACTTTTGGTCGTGAGCAGGTCGGGAAGGATGTTTGCACCATCCGCTTGGCCAATGAGGCTGCTTAAATGTTGGGTCTGAGGAATGTATGAGATGTATGGATAGTGAATGGAGGAAGCAATGATTGGGAGATAGGTAGGAAGCTTCAATTCGTTGTTGCTTTTTACTCACTCGGTCATTACCTTGGAGAATTGAGTTATGATGGGAATGATTGCGTCGAATAGCTGCTTGTCCTTCTTGGTAACGTAACAATTCAGCGTGCTTTTTATTGATTCGTAACTTCGGGAGTGTGGTATGCTTCTGATCGTGTCTTTGTTGATTGCCTGGAGCCTGGGATGTCGTTGCCGCCTCTGCTTCTCCACATCCTAGCGTTGCCGCCCCACGGCTACCCCGAAGTGGAAACGCCGGCATGATCTATTCTTGGCACAGCAGCAACCCCCATTCCTCGCCGAAACATCCCCATTTCTCCATCCTTCGTGACATGGACGCCTTCAATGGCGTCGAACCAGAGTATTTGCGTGTCGTCGCCGATATGAACGACAACAGCTATGACGGTGTATCTGATGCACCAGACAGTGATTTTGTCGCTTATACGAAGCAAGATCTGAAGGTTGGACTGCCGGCGAGTTGTGATCCGCCTGGTCCTAATAATCCTCCGAAACAGTTAGTTTGGGTGGTATGTAGTTCTGTTTTCCCCCTTTCTTGAATATCATACTGCCCTCTTTTCAATCAGCCCGTCTTCGAAATGACGGTGCGACTTCAACAAATATCACTTGACTGGAAATGGGAAACTGGTTGACTAACATACCCCAAGATCTTCGGCGCAACCGGCCACATCGGCCGCTCCGTCGCCCGCTGCGCCCTCCACCACGGCGACCTCGTCGTCGCCGTCGGCCAAACCCACATCAACCCCCTCAGCAGCATGCAAAACTGGCACCCCGATTGCCTTGGCACACTCTGCGACGTCAGAGCACGCTCAACCGTCGACGCCGTCTTGCAAAAGGCCATTTCGCATTTCGGACGCTACGATCTGATTGTCAACTGTAGTGGCACGGCGATTATAGGAGCTTGTGAAGACCAGGATGAGGCGGAGATCAGGAACCAGATTGAGACGAATTTTATGGGGACGCTGCATATTATTCAGTTGAGCTTGCCGTATTTTAGACAGAAGGAGCAGGGAAGGTATCTGATTTTTAGTAGTGTGAGTGGTGCGTTGGGTGTGCCGGGACTAGGACCGTACTGTGCGAGCAAGTATGCGACGGAGGGGTTGATCGAGGCCATGTTGTATGAGGTTGATGCTTTCAATATTAAGGCTACTTTGGTAGAGCCTGGGTTGGTGAGGAGAGATGACCCGGAGCAGCCGGCTGGGGAAAATATCGTTGGAAGACCCTTAGGACTGTATGGCCACTTTTTGATTAAGAAGCCGAGTGAGCCGTATGCTAGCGCAACGAGTCCGGCCTTGCATTATAAGAGGATGGCCATCTGGCTGAAGGATAGACAGCCAACAAGTGTCGTGAAGAGTGCTGAGCTTGTGTGGCAGCTGGCACATTGTAGCTTCCCGCCGTTAAGATTGTTGCTAGGAAGCTTCGCTGTCGAGAGTATCCGAGACAAGCTGAGGTGTGTTATTGAAGAGGGAGAAGATTGGAGAGGTATAAATTGGCCGAGTGAAGAGGGGGCCATGCTAGGCGAGGATGGTGACAAGGAGAGGGAGGACGGTGATAAAGATCAAGACGGCGACAAGGAAGATAAAGAAGGGGATGAGGATGAGGAATCTCGAGAACGGATGCAAACTTAGTAATGAGACTGTCCAAAAGGATCGCCTTCTGGTTCCGAAGGAATCGAAATTGTGACTCTTAAAAGTACAAATAGTCATTGGTATTGATAATTGTGGCTATTGTCGCGAGCTTTTCAGGAGTACCACTGTCGCCAATATGAGCCCGTGCATCATCCTATTCCCTCAAGTTTAGTATTACCAGAGCCATTCGTCTTTTATAGAAGAAGGGCGTTTTTTTTTGGTGTTAAAAAGTTGCGAGTTAATCGACATTCCGATGCTCAAGATTCAATGTAACTGATATTTGTGTTGGAACACTGTCGCCAATTTTCAACAACACCAAATACTCGTACAACCAAAAACCTCGCCCGCGCTCTTACTAATGTTGCCATTAATCAATTCTCACATTTTAAACTCCTTAGTTATCCTCTTGGAGATTTGCAGCCGTTTGCGGCACCAAACCCTGCCAAGTGGGCCCATCTCCCATTTCTTGCAGTATATAAACGCTTCGAACCTCTACCCAGCACGATCATACAGACGTGTGATGCTTTGGCCCAATTGAGAACCGCATGGACTCAGTTCGAGGAGGCCACGGGTTTGAGCCAGTCACCGGGCCGATTACGACCTAATAAACCTCAACATCGTCCGGCGAGGATAAAACCGATGAGCAAAACCCATGTGGGTTTCGTAGGATACGTGACGGCGTATCTGAGCATTTACTGTTTTTGCCGATTTTGATGATGGTAGAGAGCTCTGGTGGTGACAGTTTTAGTGGTTGAGGAGGCTTGTTTTGAGATTCTTTTTTCGAAAGGTCGAGTTGCGCGCTTCGCGGCTTGGTGTTTTGTGGTAGAATCTGACGACCACTTCCTGGCAGACCCAACCATAGAACACCAACCACACGCAACAGCAATTCTAAAGATAAAAAATGATTGTAATACCGTAGGAGTGTGTCCTTACGACTCGAAATTTTATTATCTGTCTAACTAAGCAACGTCCAACAGGTCGCTGCGACTTCCACAATGGGACATCGCTCAAAAGCCACAAGATGGCTGCCATCTCGCCTGTTCTTCAGAACAGCACTACCAACCATTCGAGATCTGCATACATTCTTAGATACGCTTCCGGCACCAAAACACACAAGTCGATTGTCTCTCGAACCACCTTAGTTCATCTTTTCATTTCTTTTCATTCACCGCCAATCGAAGCCCCATAATGTTGCCTCAATGCTGAGAACCCACCAGGTACTCACTCTGGTAGCACAAGCTTTGACTTAGGCCTGATGTTCACCCAATATCAGGATCCTTACCTTGGTGCTGCAGGACCCTTCAAACCGCTGCCACAGGATCTGATATCTGCCGTGCTGGGTCTCGGCTGGCCGCATGAAGCTGTTTCTCGGAACGCCGGTAGGACGGACACCCACAGCAACGGCGCATAATCGATGCATAGGCGACTTCTAAGCACCGTTTTGGTGGAAGCGAAGCTGTGATAATTGAGAGGGCAATATATCTGGCATGAGGATTTGGAATGGGCTTTCATCGGAGCCGATATGGAGAAGCAAAAGAGCATGCTTGCCCGTGCCAGTAGCAGGATCTGCATGCCGTGCTCACCACGGACTGAATCTGGACCAATACTTGTCTAACGGTATCTCTTGTGAAGCCTTAGATCCGTCGGCGATATTTGTGTGACAACAACATAGTAGCCGAGTGGCACCAAAGGTTTTTTTGTTTGGTACGATACATGATCTAAGCTTCTGCGGCGATCTCTCGACTCCACGTCTAAGTCTGCGAGAAAGGTTGACATCGAAGAACGGTCTAGTATTGATGCTCCATCTATCCATGAGCCGTCAGCCGGCATCCTAATGCACCTCTCTCCCCCCAATAACAATAATAAGGTCTACAAACAAACTCCAATTTCCATGATCTATTCTGTGCCCAAAGCGACTATGCAACGCATGACAAGGCTCGTTACAGCGTTCCCCATTCCAACTTAAACCTCCCCTCCGGCGTCTTGTATTCCTTCAGCGCCTTCAGCGCATCATCTCCGTTCTGCGCGCTAACAAAGATGTCCCTGTTGCCTTCTCTGACAAAGCCACTCTCAATCGAGTTATTAACCCACTGCAACAAACCATCCCAGTAACTTTCCGTGTTCAAAACCACGATTCCCTTCCCATGAATCCCCAACTGGTTCCAAGTGACAACCTCCATAAGCTCCTCCAGCGTCCCATAACCACCTGGCAACGCGATGAAGCCGGAGCCGGGCCCACCACGCATAACCTGCTGAGCCATCATCTGTTTCCGCGTATGCATATCCTCCACCACAGTCGTCTGCCCATATGTACTCGGGTCCGGGACGCCATGCTCGCCCCCATTCTTGCTCTCCCCCTGGCTGTCAGGGCCTTGCTCATACTTGACTAATGGAGCGGGAATAATGCCATGCACTGACTCGGGTCCAGACAGCTTGACAAGCGTACGTGCCAGCTCGCCCATGAGTCCGACGGTGCCGCCGCCATAAACAAGCTTAATATTCTCTCTGGCAAAGGTCTTGGCCAGCTCGCGCGCGGCTTCCATGTACTTTGGGTTATTCCCTGGGTTGGAACCGCAGAAGACGCAGATAATGGTGGCGTTGTTGGAGTAGTCCTCGTGTTGCTCGATTGGAGGCATGTTACGGGACTTTGGGCGGTTGAGGACGAGATCCGCCTCTGGGTTTACGAGGAGCGGTGTGCCAGATTGCGAGACGGAGAGGTTGTTCTCGTCGAGAAAGGCGTTGCCGTTGTCGATTGCGTAGAAGTCGAGTTGCTCGAGGGGGTTGAGGTTTGATGGTGCCATGTCTGCGGGTGAGAGTGTAGACGGCAAGACGAAGGAAGTTGCTGCGAGCATGGTTAGATGACTGTGGCGTTCTGAAACTGGGTGTGCTGAAGGAAGAGGCATTGCGAAAGCTTTTGAGAGAACGGGGCGAAGAAGAAGAGGTATTTACCTTGGGAGAAACCTGGTAGTTATGCGATGTGATATTGTGCAACGCGGACTAGTGGTGCAGGTTTAATATATGCGTGTTTCCAGGACTGAGGTGTTGGTCCCGAGTACAAGAGCGTCACAAGGTGTGTTCAAGCGCCGGATGTACTGTATGGAGGTCCGGACCGGAAGGTGTTAAAGTGGTGAAAGATAGCCTTGACGCTCGAGGAATAGTGAGTATGCTTGAGGACAAAGAAAATTGTGCTGTTTGTGTATATACTCAGGTTCAGAGGAAGATGAGGAAGAGTCACAACAGAAGACACTGATAGATGCATATGAGAGTGGAGAGTCTCACTTGCAGTGAGTGACGCAGCTAAATGGAGCTCTAAGTGGAGAAAGTGGTGTGAACGTAGTTGTGATGCTACAACAGTCTCCAACAATCACTGGCGAAGGTGTTTGATTTAATAAAATGAGGGGTGGATTTAGTGCAAGTCAGCGCAGGAGCCGCAGTACATCCAGATTCGGCTTATGTCAGCTCAGGAAAAAGGACGCACCGAGTCCTTATCCAGGAAAGGGATGTGACAAGGAAAAGACGCTAGCATAATGTATATGGTCCATATTGTTTAAAGGTATTGGTAGTTAGGCAGCGAAAGATAGCAGTCAATTTAAGCTCCAACCAACCAATCAGCTATTCTATGCATGCCCAACGCGGGGGAGCTCAGTGAAACAGTGGAGAGCTGCCGGTTGATCCAAGCGATCCTGCCGCAGGATAACGACCTGTGGACTTCTCACAACATAACAGTCTTCTGCCAACAGAGCTGTAATTCCAAACTAACCTTCATCATGCCTCAAGGAGCAGCTCCCGCAGCCGTTACGGCCGGCGCAGGTCAGAGTGGTATCACAGTAAGCGCTTTTAACCATGCGACAACGAATTGATTGCTAACTCGGCCATAGCCATTTATCAAGTCGGCCGCCCAGGGCCTCGCAATTTTCATTGGCATGCAGATGATGATCTCGAAGTTTAGCGGAGGAAAGCCAGAGACTAGCACAGATACAGCGAACAGCGTTGTCGCGAAGTCCGGCCCAGCCAGCCGGGTTATCCCTCCTTTTGAGATGCGCCCAGAGGGCCTCGCCGAGGGCGCCACATACAATCCAATCCCGCAAAATATTGCGCCAATATGGGAGGATAAGACCAATCTCGACTTTGTTATTTATGTCTCTGAGACAACTCGACATGAGGCCATCGCAAATGTGCCAGAGGAGCGCATTGTTGCAAATGAGAAGGCTTTTGGTTATGGAAAATGGGATGACAAGAGAGTGATTGATGCCGAGTTTGACATCCCGGCATCCGTGGCAAACAACGGCACTTTATGGGCACACTTCTTCATTGGAAAGACTGGCGCACAGCTCGATCCAGTGCAGCCAGGCTACGATACCAGCAATGCCTACCATTTCGTCCGCCCTTTGACCCAGTATATCGCTAAGAAGCCTGAGCGCAAGACTAGGAACTTGCTCGACAGCAATGACGAGGTTGTCGAGGTCGAGGAGGAGCCTGCGCAGACCGGACCAATCATAAAGTCGTACTACCACCCAAACTTCACCATGTCCTTCGTCCCAGAAGTCGGCATCGTTTCCTGGCCATCCATGCACCCAGCAGCCCGCCAATTTACCCACCTAGAGGCAACCGGCGCTCGCGACGCAAGCGGCCAGAACGGCTGGTACTACCCAGTCCTGTTCGTAAACACCTTCTGGCAGCTCAAGGCACACATGACCGAGCTGAACTCAACCGTCACGCGTCTACCAATCCACATCGATCTCAACAACCAAGCGAACTGGCTCTACCAAATCATCGCCAGCATCGACGAGGGCCAGAAGCAGACATCACGTAACGCCGCTATGGGTGGACCACTTCCAGCAGGAGGTGGCGATGGTAGCGAGTTTGAGATGATCAAGGAGGTGCTTTTGGATACCAACCCTTATCTCCTCATGACAACCATCGTTGTCTCCGTCCTGCACATGATCTTCGAAATGTTGGCTTTCAAGTCCGATATCTCCCACTGGAAGAACAAGAAAGACAACGTCGGTATCTCCGTGCGTTCCATCCTCGGGAATGTATTTATGCAGACAGTGATCTTCCTCTATCTGCTCGATAACAACGAGAACACGTCCTGGATGATCATGATGTCTCAAGGAATGGGTATCCTCCTCGAGTTCTGGAAGATCACTAAAACTGTCGACGTCCGCCTCCGTCACTCCACCGGCATGATCCCTTATCGCATCGTCTTTGAGGATAAACATAAGCTCTCTGAGACCGAGGAGAAGACGAAGGAGTATGATGCTGTGGCGTTTAAATACGTTTACATCGCCGCCATCCCACTGCTCCTCGCGTATGCGGCTTACTCGCTGATGTACGATACGCATAAGTCGTGGTACTCATTTATCATCGCCACTTTGGTGGGTAGTGTCTACGCTTATGGGTTCTTGATGATGGTGCCATCCTTGTACATCAATTACAGACTTAAATCCGTGGCCCATCTTCCAGCTAAGGCTATGACGTACAAGTTCTTGAACACATTCATCGACGACTTGTTTGCTTTCACCATCAAGATGCCAACTCTTCATCGTCTTGCCACCCTCAGAGACGATCTGATTTTCTTTGTCTACTTGTATCAGAGTTATAAGTACAAGGTAGATTACACTAGAGTGAACGAGTTCGGTCAGGGTGGTGAGGAGGAGGAGCTTGAGGATAAGCTAGCTAACAAGCCATTCACTTCGCCAGCTGGAGGTGATGCGACCGCAGCTAAGAAGGTCGAGAGCGAGGAGAAGACAGAGCAGATCATGAAGGCTGCCGAGGATATCAAGGAGATTGCTGAGGATATCAAGGTGAGTGGAGCCGAGAAGAAGAGAGCCACGAGAAGAAAAGCGTAGAATAGGGTATATAGGCCATCTCTTGTAATAAAAGTTATCTCAACATGAAAATCTGCCAATTATGCTGAAGCACTGACCGCAATGCAAACCATAAGCATGCTATCTTCAAGAGGCACCAAACATTCTTCATTGCCTCGTCCGCCGGCACAACATTCTCTTATGATACAAAATCGTCTTATGAGGAGTTCAGCCATCACCTTCACGGTGGCCGTGGTATCATCGTTGCTGGCTTGTCCAACTGCACTCATTCTCTACACTCATTCTCTGTTTGTCGTTTGTTCCTGATTCGCTTGAGTCTTAGAAGTCCTGCTCCTCTTGGAAAAACATGCCGAAAGTAACAATGGTGCTGTAAATGAGGAGACCGCCGACAATGGACATTATCATTGCTGGGAGAGTGATGATTGCCGAGTGTGCCAGAACGATTGGCAGAGCTGTAGGTGAAAGTTAGCACAAGCGCAGTAATAATCCATATCATGCACTCTTTTTCTTTCATCTCTACGGTTTTCACTACGCTAGCAGCGACGCACTTCCATGAACGCCTCGAGAAATGGGATGTATAAACGTACCAACACCCATCACTACCAATCCACCGGTAACAAATTTTCCGAAGTCCAATAATGCGCTTCCACTTCCCTCGCCTCCAAAATCATCTGGATTCGCGAGGCGACCGCATATCCAATTTGGCATAGGCGCGATCACATGTGTTGCGACTACGATGAGTGGGAGGTATTGGTGGTATAAGGCGCATGATAAAATGACGAGGAGAAAGCCAACGGCGAGGACCTGGAGTAACCAGTTAGCATGATGTTTTATATTGGCAACATGATACATCATCTGAGGCTCAAGAGCCACAGAGAGGAAGTATTCAAAGTGAGGTGGAAGAACATACGAAGGAGAGCGCAATGATGGTCTTAAGACCAGCAGTCATTCTGAATAGCGGCACCTTGGCGGTACTTCTTGGGGTTGTCCCGGTTTAGTTTCTTCGCTTCACTGTCACAAATAACGGAGCGCTGTGTCCCGATCTGTGATTGTTTCGTTGTCGTGTCGTCGTTAGGTCGTAAAGAAGAGCAGTATACCGGCGTCTAGCTGCCTTGGTGTGGTGGTTGGGCGATGGGCTGCCCAGCCTCGGCGGGCTGGCGAGATCTGACGTTGACACCCAAAGCGGCGTAGCTTGACTATTCCACGCAAGGCTGTGGTTGGAGACGAGGCTGATGTGAGCTTGGTCGCGCTTAGCGGCGTTTGGAGGTCTGGGGATGCGTCGCCCTGGCGCCTTGTCACCTTGCGGTTCTAGAGCTTTTAGATCAGGACTACGATAGTGAAATCAAGACCACCACCAAAAGCCTCCTTCAGCCAAATATTTGACTTTGACTTGAACACGCGACTTCTGTAGTGCTTCATTGACACCTTTCATCAATTTCGACCGAACTATTCTAGCAACTAAAGCTACGCTCCATCACAATGTTCAGAAATAACTACGATAACGACGTTGTTACTTAGTGCGTTCGCCCATATTACTTGGAAGTTAATAAGTTACTGACTACCACAGCTCTCCGCAAGGAAGATTATACCAGCTTGAGTATGCTGGGGAAGCTGTGAAGCAGGGTTCCTGTGTTGTCGCGCTCGTCAGCGAGACTCACGCCGTCCTCGTCGCCCTAAAGGTACGTGAAGGCTGAAGCTATTGTATTCGGTAGCTCTTACTCACTATTACTTCAGCGCAATGCCGAAGAGCTCTCCTCATACCAAAAGAAGATCATTGGCCTCGACAGCCACCTTGGCCTCGGTCTCGCTGGCCTCGCCTCCGACTCCCGTGTCCTCTCCAACTCCCTCAAGCAACAAGCACTCCAATCCCGCATGACTTACGGCCGCGCCATTCAAATCGAGACGGCCGTCGCCTCCATCGCCGACCGTGCGCAAACCAATACACAGCATTACGGCAAGCGCCCATACGGTGTCGGCCTCCTCATCGTCGGCGTTGACAGCACCGGCCCACACTTGTTCGAGTTCCAGCCATCGGGCATGACTCAAGAGATGTTGGCTTGCGCTATTGGAGCCAGATCGCAGATGACTACGACTTACTTGGAGAGACATGCTGCGGAGTTCCCGAAGGCGTCGAGGGAGGAGTTGGTTAAGCATGGGTTGAATGCGTTGAAGGAGAGTTTAGCGACGGATAAGGAGTTGACTGTTGAGAACACTAGTGTGGGTGTTGTTGGACGTAAGAAGGATGGCTCGTTGGAGAACTTCAAGCTTTATGATGGGCAGGAGGTTAAGCAGTGGATTGACTTGGTGGCTGAGGGCAAGGAGGCAGCTCCAGCTGTCGCAGCTGAGTCTATGGATGTCGATGCTTAGATCTGATGCTTTCCAATGCTTACTGCGGTGAAGGCAAGGACTGCTTGGACTTGGCAGTAGTGCTTGGTACGGCGTCATCATGAATTTGGCACGCAGCATATTCAGGAGTCGAGAAGCGAAAATGAAAATAACGACACATTTAAAGCCTTTATTTTCGCCGTAAGGACCACAAGCATGCCATTATTTGACATATTTTACCTAACTCATTAGGGCATGCGGATGAGGAACAACATAGTCAGCGAGGACTGAGGCATTGTCAATTACTAAGAAGTTTACTGGAGTGTGACTCGTAAGTTTCTTCCCGTGTACCGTCTTAAGGCTTCTGGTGGCTTCATCATCTCCTGAAAGGTGGAGGGCAACCGGTTGACCAATTACGCCATAAGACCACCATCTTGAACTTCCAGAGCAAAATACCAGGAGGATCAAACTGGTTAGTTCTGTGCCGAACAAACATGTCAGAATGAAACTGAAAACGAGCTTTATTCGTGGATACCCCGCAGGAGCAAAAGGAGGCGCGAAGCAAGCTCTACTATGCCGCAGCCGATCTCCAGGATGCGCAAGTCGAAGCGATTTATCTTCGCTAAAAGCTTGCTGAGCCTGACGCCAAGAGTGAGGAAGCTGACAGAAGGCGGGAGCAAATGTTCAAGGCCGGAAAGCTGAGATATTCGGGACACCTTTGAACTACGGGAATCCCGGCGGTTTGGTGTAATTCGTACCCAGGAGTTCAATGTTTTTGTGAAACGCCTTTGCCTTAGCGCTCAGCAGAAATATACTAGGGATGTGGCTGCTAGAGTGGATCAGTAGATTCCGGAACTTGAGAGAAAGGTTAAACAGGTTAGGAAAAAGCTTGCGCTTCTCCTAGGACACGAGGGTTTCTGAAGCGAAGGCAGCTGGCCACCAAGGACGAGTAAAAGCGCGAGATACCGAAGACAGCAGGTAAACCTTGGGTTAATGCTTCCAGGCTGATTCGAAGAGAGCCAAGCTGGTGGCGGCAGAAAACAAAGGGAGTGGAACTGTTTCGCGAGCGATGTGCCCGACAAACTCTCGAAATAGGAGCGTTTCATGTTCATAAATTTGTTGCTCGCAATCGTTTCATCTAACACATCCTCCTCATACTACCCTAATTGGTCTGCGAAGTGCTTCTGACGTAGTCCTGTCTGTATGGGTTGCCATCCACTTCTGGGCTTCTGTTCAGCGGCGTCCACTTTGGCTCCTCCTTGAACAATCTCATCGCGACAACGAACTACACGCCATTAGCTTTTATACTCTCCCTTCCTGCCTTCAACCCGTTTCCCCAAAAATACTCACATCATCACTATCAGTAGTAAAGCGATGATAAATGCCTGCCGGCAAAATAATTAAATCATCCTTCTCCAACAAAATCCTAATCCACTCATCGCCCTCGTTCCGAACATCGAAGTATCCCTTTCCTTCCCTGATATACCTGATCTCCTCATCCTCATGCATGTGCTCGCTGAAGAAGCTCTTGACTTTCGATTCGTAGATGTCACCCATAGCGGCTGGGGAAATGGTCACTTGGTCGCGATTCTTATATTCCCGGCTGGAGGCCAGATCGTCGACTGTGGAAAGGGAGGGGTGGTGGGAGTAGAGGACGCCGACGCGCTCAAGTTCTGAGAGGGAGACGGGGCGGCCGGAGTCGTGTGGGAGGCGCTGATCGTCCTGGAGTGTTGTCAGTTGAGTGCTCGCAGGTAGTGCGGTTGAGCTGTGGTTGGGGAAGACAGCTACGATTTTGCTCGGCTTATTTACCTCCTTGTTATCGTACCAATAGGCCTTCATTGTGATTGCGTTCTTAAGTACTTCTTGAAAAAGCAGATGAGACCTGTTTGCAAACTCAGAATAGACAGATGATAGAGTTGTGGTGGTTGTCGCAAGAGGATAGAGGTTGTTGGTGGGGTTTATCGCGCTTATGCGATTTCGGGATAACCCTCAAGGGGGGGTGCTTGTTGCGCCATCGTCATGGTGCCATGGATGTTTTCCAATCAGTTGAAAGCGTATGTCTCACATTCTTCAAGCTATCAGTTTCAATATGACAAGAACTATAAAAAATCCAAAACTATAGCTTAACATCTCCTGCCAATGGCGAGCTAAAAAAATTCTTTTGGGCTAATCACAATGACGTCGCTTGGTCCCTGAGTGTTTAGAGGGAATGAGAATAATAACAGGCGTCCTCCTCCAGCTGATTGTCTCTGAAAGTGATTCAATTCAGATTGTGTGAGTCGCGAGAAAAGGCGAAGGGTCACTTGCATAGGTATATTTCATGTGTGTGCATACTGCAGAGAATCTGTTTCGCGCCAATCTGAAGTACTGGCTTCTGTGAATTTTTCTACGACTCTCTGGTCAATGGGTATCATTACTCTCTCTTATGCGGTCCCAGATCCTCTTCTCTGTCTTCTGCTCTGCCAGGTACGCCTACGATCCTGCCAGGCGGTGTTCCTTCTTGTCCGACAAGCTTCTGAGCAGGGACTCGTAAACGTTCGACAAGCTCGGCGTCTTGGGTCGTGAATGTGTGAGCCACGATCCTTCTTCTGGTCCTGACCGACTTGTCTCTTTTCTTTCCAGTCGCCTATTCTCTCCGGCTCACTCAATCCCAATCATCGTTATCGCTATCCTCCTTGACCTCCTTCTTCACTCCCCACTTAACAGCATCTCCCTGTGTCTTTGCTCTCTGGACCACGCCAGACGAGAGAAGTCTTCCCTCGAGGTCTTGTGTCGTGAAGTTGTCCGCAGTGTAAGCTAGGCCTTCGAAGCCCACGATTCTGTCCACGCTGACACCATCGATGAAACAGAGTACGCAGGGCAGGACCTGAACCTTGAGCTTGACGACGAGGAAGGGCGCATTGTTGACATTCATCTTGAGGAAACGAGTATCGAAGTGCTTCTTAGCAAGTGCCTGTAGCGAGAGGTCAATAAGAGATTCATGCAACAGAGTTCAGAGAACTTACCTCGAGATGACCATCCATAGTGCGACACCTTTGAAAATCGTCCTTCGCAAAGTGCACAACACAATATTTCTGTGAAGTAGTTAAGTCCATGAGCTCCTTCTCATCTTTCACTTCAGTGTAGTGTCCGTATCCCTGGTTTTTCTGGTCCTTAGCTCTGGCAAACTCGGCGTGCAATTGCTGGATTCTCTGTTCTCTGAACGCGTCCATTGCTGGAGAGTCCTCTAAGGACTCAATGAGAGCGTCCTCGTCGTCTGAGTTGTACTCGGCATTGTCGATAAGCTCGGCAACCTTGCTGTCTATGCGAGACATCTTTGCTGTGTTTGTTTATGTTTATCTTGTATCTTGTCGTGGTCTCCAGATTATCAGGATCCTCTCTTACAGCCAGACGCGCCCCCGTGCGGAGACGCGACTGAGATTGAGGGGTGCCGCGCACAGGCCACAATCATATCTGAGCACGAAATCAGCCAATGATAAAAGCTTATGTCATCCTACTCAGCCCCTGGACACTTCTAAATTAGGATTGACGGACCCCCGAGGTTACAGGCCTGATATGTGTAATCCCCAAAAAATTGTTCAGTTCTCGCCCTCTACAACATCGACTTCTTCACTGAAACCCGACGACGTCTGATGCAAGCATAAACTCACCGCGACATCTCCACAACCACGACCTGCGACACTATTTAAGCGTCGCGCAAAACTTCCTCACAGATAAGAATAACCGGGACAAGTGGCCCCTTGAATACGAAGGTTCAGAGTCGCAAAGATGGACGACACCAAGAAGAGGGATGATGACTATACCATCGAGATCCCAACCAAGGAGTCTCGCGGCGCCTCTCCAGCGTTAAACAGAGCTCCAAGCATGGGACCAGGCGCTCCAGCAAACATCACGAACAACCCAACCTTGTCCATTTTGGCCTACTGCGGTGCTTCTATCAGTATGACCGTTATCAACAAGTACTGCGTGTCCGGTGGAAAGTGGAACATGAGTTTCTTCTTCTTGGCCATCCAGGTAGGAAACTGTCTCGCGCCAGAAAAATGAGGACGTAAACTAATACGCTGGCAGTCCATTGTCTGCATTATCGCCATTATGGCTTGCAAGCAGATGGGTTTCATCAAGGACCTCGCCAAGTTCGACTCTGTCAAGGCCAGAAGATGGTTCCCAATCTCCCTTCTTCTCGTCGGAATGATCTACACCTCCACAAAGGCTCTTCAGTTCCTCTCCGTCCCAGTTTACACCATCTTCAAGAATTTGACCATCATTGTCATTGCTTACGGAGAGGTCCTCTGGTTCGGCGGAAGCGTCACTCCTTCCGCTCTCTTCTCCTTCGGTCTTATGGTTCTCAGCTCCGTTATCGCAGCCTGGGCCGATGTTCAGCACGCACTTGCCAGCTACGGCGCCGGCAGCACCTTAAGCGGCACCAATTCCGAGGGAGCTGACCAGATGGCTACCTTGAACGCTGGATACGCCTGGATGGGACTGAACGTCTTTTTCACCGCATCCTACCTCCTTAGCATGCGCAAGATCATCAAGAAGATGAACTTCAAGGATTGGGATACCATGTTCTACAACAACCTTCTCACCATCCCAGTGTTGATCATTCTTTCCTGGTTGATTGAGGATTGGTCATCCACCAACTTCAACGCCAACTTTCCAATCGCAACCCGCAACAGCCAGATCATGGCCATGATCTACTCCGGACTCGCCACTATTCTCATCTCTTACGCATCTGCCTGGTGTATTCGTGTCACTTCCTCTACCACCTACTCCATGGTTGGTGCTCTCAACAAGCTCCCAATCGCCATCTCCGGTCTTATGTTCTTCGATGCACCAATTACTTTCGGCTCAGTCTCCGCAATCTTCATCGGATTTGTCTCCGGCATCGTCTATGCCTGGGCCAAGGTTCGTCAGACTGCTGCTGCTAAGATGAGTTTGCCAACTTCAATCCCAATGAGCGCTAGCAGCCAGAGTGCTCGTGATGCTCAGAACTCCAAGTTCTAAATGAATAAGCATGAGGGCCAAACGAGTTGTTGTTGATTGACCACTAGAGGTAATGTGGCTAGGGATGTTCGTGGATCAAGTCGCTGAATGAGCTGCTTGCTGGGAAAACATGATGCAATTGGCTCGTCAAGCACGTCTTGAACTGCCCATGATCGCATTTGACTGTGGCAGTCACTTCCTGTATTATATGCATAGAGTTATGATCCGCATTTCTGAGCGGACGGAAGGGGAGTAGTGCAGTCTATTTGCGGGTAATGAATTGGGCGCATGTTTATGGGGTGGGTCATCTAGAATATGAGTAATGCATGAAAAGAAACGCAACGGAACACTGCTATTTTCAATGTGATATGTATACAAAATGACTGTCTGTGCTAGCTTTTACTCCGTCTTCACGCGTTCCTGGCGTAGTTTTCGTTGCGTCTTTTTATCTCGTTATCTCTATGCAATAAATATGTGAAAGGTTATCTCCAGCCAATAAATCGCTGAGATTCTTCTATCTATCAGATCTGATGTCTCTGGCATCGTCGTAAAATGTCGTGTATCAACCTCTTTCACATGAATCTGAGGAACGAGAACTTCCCCACCGCATCTTGAGGCTGAGGCGCGCCAAGAGATGGCTGTCACCCTTCCCGATGCTGTGGATCCGCCGATTCACAGACGCTAGTCTTGATGAAGCCAATCCAACCTCACCGCCTAAACCTCAGGGGGCAGAATCTCCACACTTCTGGCACCCCTCCAAATAATATTGGTGAGTCGACCACTTTCGTAATAAAAACCACGACAGAAAAGCACCGCGCAAGACGACTGCGTGCCCCTCCAAGCATGGCGGAACAACCTAAGCCCACTAGCTGGAAGGTAAAACAAAGATGGGCTGCCGAACAGAAGGCGTGGAGAGATGCGCAGCAGTTGCAGACTCCGTTACAGTGGAATGGTTCGGCTGCTTCAGGAGCTCCAGAATCTGGTCTTGTGGCCCCGTCACAATTCGCTTCAAGCAAGGATTTCTTTAACTACCTCGGCACAGCGAATCCTACGCCGGCGAACGATATGGGACCAGACCCTCGGGGTCCTTCTACAGGACCATCCCACGACAGCTCAACGCCAAATTCTGCACCCAACGAGAACGAAAATACAGCTTCGACGCATGCAGAATCGACTACCAACTCAACCACAACTTCCACTACGAATTCATCAGCACCTACTACACCAGCACCCGAGTTGTCACCATCAATGGATTTAGATATGCCTGATTGGCTCGCAACTCCACCGGCCGAGCCGAAACCGCGCCGCGACCTTCTTCGCCCACCACCGCCGCCTCCATACGTCCCATGTATCCTCTTCATCGATGCATACGACTCCTTCTCTAATAACATAATTGCGCTCCTTACCGACGCCAACAGATGCACGGTTAGGGTCATTCACATCGACACCGACCTCTTTCCAACCGAGGAAAGTTTGAAAGCGGAATTGACGAAGTACGATGGCATCGTCCTTGGACCTGGACCAGGCAACCCAAACCACCCAGCAGATGTCGGATTGATGAATCGCATATTGGCCGTTTGCGGCGAAGACGATAGGGGAGACAAGAAGAGCAGAGTCGATATTCCAATTCTCGGCATTTGCCTCGGTTTCCAATCCTTGGTGCTTCAGGCTGGACACAAGGTGCGTAGACTCAAGGGCAGCGGCATGCACGGCCTTGTGAGGAAGGTTGACAAGAGTGGTGGTTCTCTGTGGCCAGCCTTGCTTAATGAGGATACGAAGACGTACGAATCTGACAAGAGTGAGGTCGAAGTCACCATGTACCACAGCCTTTGCGCGGACATTGGACAGGACTCGGTGAGCGACACAGAGTGGGACAAAAAGAAGTGGGACCTTCGCGGCGTCCTTTATCCTCTTGCCTGGGTATATCCACCAGAGGAGGGTAGAGACAAGAGAGTTCTCGTCGCTGTGAAGCACAGATGGAACCCATGGTGGGGTATACAATACCATCCAGAGAGTATCTGCACCAACGAGCACGGTGGCAAGGTCGTCCAGAACTGGCTTGAGCAAGCATTGAGGTACCAGAAGACTTCGTGGAGGAAGATCCCGAAGGACAGAGATGAGACGATGCTAGGAGAGATGCCGGTGAGGAAGAGTCTCTTGGCCCAAGTCGAGGAGGGCAAGTCCGCTGCCAGGGGCTCGTACGTACCAGCAGACTTCGAGAACGATGGTGATTACTCTCACCAGTGTAAGGTCTTCAAGTTACCTCAACGTCCTGGTTCGTCGAAGGGACTCGGAGTCGTGAGAGACATTGTGAGCATCATACAGGCGAAAGGCCGCGACATGATCGTTCTGGCCAGCACAAACCACTCGGATTATTCCAGGAAGCCCAAGTCGGCAAATGGCAAGTCGAGGCTCATTGGAGCAGACAACACTGTCAAGGGTAGATACACTATCATGGCATTGAACCTCGAGAAGGCAACCAGGCTTGACTACTCGGTCGGCGACTCTTACGCCACCGTCCGCCCACCAAACATGATGGTGCCTCCAACCCAAGTCCAACTCGCACAATACGGTGGCGTATGGCCGTACGTCGCATCCTATCTCGAGGCGCGTCGCGTGGAAGTCGACACCCACATTCCTTTCTGCGGTGGCTTCATGGGCTACCAATCGTACGAACTCGGACTTGAAGGGATCTCTGTCCCATCTAACCCAAAGTCGTCCGATAAGGGCCCAAAGAGGCCAGATCTGAGCTTTGCCTGGGTTTCCCACTCCATCGTCATCGACCACGAGATGGATACGATATACCTGCAGCAACTTGTCCCTCGCTCGCTGGCAAAGTTCACTAAACCATGGTGGGAGCATACCCGTGGCTCAGCCCTCGTCGCCTACCTTACCACACCAAAGTCCTATGAGACACTCAGGCGTCCTGGCCTGAGCAGCGAAGTCGAGAAGAAGCTTCGCGGCAGCGTTGCCACTCCACTCGCATCCGACTACGAATTCGCTGTCCGTGTTTGCCAAGAGCACATTGCTGCTGGCGACTCTTACGAACTCTGCCTCACCTCCCTCTCCAAGCTCACTATACCAATCCCAGAGCGCAAGTCGGACTGCGGTTTCGGAGCACCAGGTCGCGCGCACGACGAGACCCTCAAGTCCTATGCCTGGCACCTCTACCGCCAACTGGCTGCCTCCCAACCTGCCCCCTTCTCCTCTTTCATCCGTCTCGGTACCGCAACCGTAGTTTCCTGTTCTCCAGAGCGCTTCCTGAAGTGGAATGAGAAGGGCCGCTGCGAGCTCAGACCAATGAAAGGCACGGTAAAGAAGTCCATCGCTCCGACCTACGATGAGGCAGAGAAGTTGCTGCGCATCGAGAAGGAAATGGCCGAGAACCTGATGATTGTCGACCTCGTTCGTCACGACCTCTTCGGTGTCTGTGGTGCCGGAAACGTGACCGTCAAGCAGCTCATGAAGGTGGAAGGGTACAAGTCTGTGTGGCAGATGGTCTCAGTCGTCGTCGGCAACATCCCCGGCGGCAAGGACAACGAGGGCGGTGGTGCGGCAGCTGCGATGCACGAGCTGCCACACACGGTTAAGGGCAAGGGCGAGGGGGAGAGGCTTGGCTACAGCGGTGTCGATGTCTTGGCTGCATCTCTCCCACCTGGATCGATGACCGGTGCCCCAAAGAAGAGGTCTTGTGAGCTGCTCAACACTATCGAGCAATGTCGTCGTGGTCTTTACTCCGGCGTCGTTGGCTACATGGATGTTGGTGGCAGAGGTGATTGGAGCGTCAACATCCGCTGCATGTTCCGCTGGGACGACGAGTCGACTGCCGCGGAGGATCAGTGGTACGTCGGAGCTGGCGGTGCTGTTACTGCGCTCAGCGATCCACAGGGTGAGAGGGAGGAGATGGAGACCAAGCTCTTCAACACTCTCAACGGCCTAGGCTACCTTGGTCTCGATATCCCGGGTCAGAGGGAGGAGGACCAGACCGGCGACAAGAAGGGAAAAGATAAGGGGTTCACGATGAGGTGTTAAGGGGATGGGACGAGAGATGATGACTTGCTTTTTTGAGATGGCGTTTGAGCGAGGAGGGCACCGATATCTGCTTTTGGGCAAATGATAGATGGCGTAACTTCAACGATACCAGCAGATGACCACGATCAGATGAAGATGAGAACACTAGATTTGCGCTTTGCTTTTGCGAGACCTGGTGGATTACTAGCCAGATAGACACATACAACTCAACGTGGATACGTATCAATGACAATTTTGAGCTTTACTATTTGAAGTCCCGCATGTTCCTGTTCTTTGCTGATTGCCTGTAAATCAATCCGCCCTAGCCATGGAGTGCTTCCTTCTCGTTCTCTTCCAACAAGCCTTATGTCGAGGGCTGGCTTTCTTGAGCTGCGAAGCCGAGGAACCAACCACATGTCGCTCAAGCAGGGCAAACTTTTGAATGATCTTTTTCTCAAGAAGTTCAACTTGCTCTTCCCGTCGCCGGAGTAACGAAAAGTAGGTCGATTAGCTTAAGAGTTATACATTACGATCACAAACACGAGTCAAAGAGCATAATATGAGTGGGTAATTTCTGGTATTGGTAAACATTCCATCTCAGTGATCTACCACGATCTAGCCTACACCCCTTTCCCTCACCCACCCACTTGCCCTCAGACAAGTTTCGAATGGTCGAGAACGAGGAGGGTCATCGATCCTGTACACAGAAAACTCGAGCTCAGCTATAACACCCTATGGTCTCCATCTGCCCTATGACGTTTCGTCTTTTTTCGGGTTTCCCTTATTCCTTCCTTTTCATTCTCTGATCCTGGGTTTGGACCTCGTGTCCACACGTACTATTTGCAAGCGGCAATAGAAGCTCAACTAGCTATTGCGCTGCAGGTAGGTAGTCGTTGTTTGTGTAGATATGGATATGTTGAGGTGATGTTTGTCGGCAGGATTCGAGATCGAAATCCGAAAGTCCGAAATAAAGATGTTTAAAAAAGGCGTCGTCGTGGAACAAATGAAATGAGGTGAGCCGAACTACAATTGGAAGCCGCCGACCTTGTCGCCCCAGCCCCCAACCCACTCAAGATCCCCGGCGTCTTCCTCCAGTGAAGCGCCCCTAGCAGTATGATCTACATTCTCCTGCTCATACCTGCCCACACGCAGGTGGTTGTGGTTGTGCGTCTTGTAATTGTTGTTGCGCGAAAAATTGATTGGCGATTGTTGATGAGGTTGTCCGAATCCACGGGACATTGCCCCCTTCGCCTTGTATTGATTGTTATTATAATAAACGCCGCCGGTCGCCGCCGGTTTATGATCCCAAACTCCTGTACCCAGAGATGACCCAAACCCAATCCCAGATCCTATTGTCATTCCTACATTTCTCTTGTCGGTGCGCCAGCTTGTTGGCGCCTTATCCATGCTCTCACCAGTGAGACCACGACGACGCGCTCCAAGTGCAGTCCACTTGTCAGCAGCGTCGGAATTGCGCTTGCATGGTGGCGTGTAAATGGCCGGTACTTTCTTCTCGACTTTCTTTGGAGTATCCTGTTGAAAGAAGAAAGCATCGCTAGCGGAGTCGCCATCAATATCGCCAAAAACTTCGTGCTGCATCTCATTCTCCGTCTTCTCGCCAGAAGCCGACTTTTGCAAGTTGAGATCAGAGTCCTTCTTCGTAGAAAGCACAACTGCCGCCTCCTCCTCATCCTCCTCATCCTCCTCAAAAACCACTGCAGACTCGTCCGCGTCAACCTTGATCTCCTCATGGCTGAAAGTGCGTGCATTGTTCTGGACCTTCCTCTCTTCAATCTCATCCACTTCGTCTTCATCCTCGTCCCACATGTCACTCCAGCTCTTAGCAACAACCTCCTTCTTTCCGAAGACAGAAGCCATAGCCTTAGACTTGGCCATGTTGATTGGCAGCGAGCCCGAGACAGACGCGAGGCTTGGCAGCTTCTTGAGTGCTGGGCGGCCAGTAAGCATGTTGTAGTTGGAGAAGACCGAAGCGCCAAGCGATGACTCCATCATGGAAGTGCCCGGAGTAGCAACCTTGATGTAAGACCAATGGCTGCTGTTCTCGGTAGAGGTGGAGAACAAGTCTTCGGAGTAGCTCTCGCAAAGATTGTCTGGCTCGCGAATCACCGATAGCTGACGAATTGGCTGAGCTGCAGACTCCTTGAGAGCCTTCTGCCAAGGGAAGGCAGTAAGGCCCTCGGAGGACATTGTCGATTTGATAGTTGGAGTACGAAGTGGCTCGCGGTTGGCGGTAACAAATGCGACTGGTTCGCGGACGAACGGAGTTGGGCGGCAGTCTTCCTCATCATCAAAGCCATCAGTGAAGCTGACAACACGCTCAATAGCCTCGCGGACCTTCTGAAGAGAACGCTTCTTTGGGTCCAAGCTCATGCAGCACTTGATGACGTCGAAAGTATCCTGCGACATGTCGGTGAAGACATCAAAAAGTGACTGGCTGTCCCTAGAGTAGTCGAGGAAGATCTTGTCCTCCATGGTTGGCTTCATGAACGGGTTCTTGGCGAAGAGAACATTCAAAAGGATGAGGCCAATGGCCCAGATGTCAGCCTGGGCAGGAGAGTATCCGGCGCCGGCCGAATCGTACTGTTCAGGAGCCATGTAGCGGTCACTACCTACAGTGGTGTCGTAACACCAGTCATTACGAGTCGCCAAGCCGAAGTCACCCAACTTGAAGACCTGGTTGGGGCAAAGGAAGATGTTCTCTGGCTTGATATCGCGATGATACAATCTCTTGGAGTGAAGGTACTCGACGGCGTCAACCAATTGCAGAATAAAGTTCTTCACTTCCTCGGTGCTGTTTGGTCCGTGATCGATACGAATAGCCTCGTACAGATCTCCGTAAGGGCAGAACTCAAGGGCCATGTAAACATGGCTATCGGACTCCCAGGTGTGGAGGAGGTTGACTGTGTTCTTGTGGTTGCCAAGCAACTCGTGGCAGGCGAGCTCGTCTGCTGCATCGTCGATGGCGAAGCTGGCATCCATTCCGTCTGGGACGGCGGACTTCTTCGTCAAAATCTTGATGGCAACTTGCTCGTCGGTAGTCAAGTCAGTCGCAACGAAGACAGCTCCGAAAGATCCGTGGTTGAGATCACGGTCTATTCTAAAGCGTCCATCGAGGACGACTCCCTCGTGAAACTGGTCTCTGATGCACTCCATTTGGACGTCTGGTGTTTGATTTGGTGAAGATTAGGTGTGTTGACTAGTCTCTCAGAATCTAATATTGTACAACGAACGCTTGTTGTACGGGGCTCGAAGATGCTTTTTTTGGCTGATCAAACACGGTTGTAACGCTGAACGGTGTGTCTATGGAAGTCGCTGATAAACGGAGGTCGATGTTTTTTGTCGTTGCTTGAAATAATAAAGTGTATAAAAAGAGAAAGAGATGTAACAAGAAGGTACTCCGTGTCGTATCGGCTAATGGTTCATGCGCTGGAAATCGAAATGCTGGTAACAAAGGAGATGTGATCGAGTGATCGTGGCAGTGGTGTGGTGGTCGCTTGGACGATGTCCGAAAAAGAAAGTGTATATATCGTTATAAGGACATGTGAAGTCAAGTGAAAGAGTGTTCGACTGTTAATGCTGTGGCGGGCAGTGCTAGATAAGGTCGAATCTAGCACAGTATCGTCTCTGATGCCAAAATGATAGAGTGTATCAGCTGGCTTGAGAAGCGGGATATGGTATTGCGTGTGTTTGGTGTTGTGTTGGTGCGAGAACGTGTGGTGGAGCTCAGGAGGTTAACTCGGAAGAGTAAACAATCTGTTCTTCGGTGATGAAATCGTGAAGAGGGCTGGTGATGGTCGACTTGAGCTATGAGAGGTCTGAGAGCCGTCCAAATCTCATCAGATGTTTATGTGGATGGTGGAAGTCGAAGATGTGACTCTTCAACCGCCTTCTTCAGAGGTCGCCGGCAAAGCTGGCTAATCGGTAATGTCCTGTGGAGCGATGAACGACAACAATGAACGACAACGTTGATTGTTGTTTATTTGAGGCTACTGCGTGCTATGTGTATACTTGTCGTGCCACAGAAGCCGAGAAGTGTAGTCTTGGTTGGCAGGATTCCTTTGTAGGCAACGACGAAACGGGAGTCGGTTGCTGTAGGGAAGGTGTGAAGTGAGGTGTGTAGTGGCGGATGGCGGTGATAGGAGACAACTTTTGTTCGTCGAGGTGCACGATGAATGATCTGGTCGGCTGCGATCCTATGTGGTGAAGATAGATGGCAAAGGTAAGTAGAGGAGGAAGAAGATGTAGGTAGGTCGAAAGGGTCAAGGCTATGCTGTGGTATGACTGAAACCGGGGGATTTCACAGGTACTTGAGTTGACGCCGGCGCCTTGGAAGGTCTGACTCACTGGCCTCAGGCATCAATCTTCAATGGCGGTGAAAGTTGCTCCTCAGGCCCCCCTGCACAAGCTTGACCGTGAAGAACCCGCGCGAAAGCATCATTTATGCAGGCCCACAATAGTCCGCAGCGAGTCAGAGCAGCCCAGACGTGCACACGCCGTAAATTTGGACGTCTAAACCGTTCGCATACGGCCCATGGCTGTCCAAGCACTTCCATCCTGGCCATCCACGGGAATGCTGACCGCCTAGTCACTGTTTACCAAGCCAAACATTACGTCTTGGCTCACAAAGAAAGAGGCCAGATCACATCAATCAGAGAGCCATTGCATTCTTCGTCTTTCTGTATGTCGCCTTCAATTGAGCCATTGCAGCCAGCAAAGAAACACGCACTTTTCCTATTTAAAAATGGTGTTTCTCAGGCTTCCAATGGTGACACTTACTAACCTATTGTTACGCCCGCTTGTATCTCTCTCAGTCACGTTCTTTCACGGCCTGGCTGGTTGTCCGAGACCGTCGCTCCACTGCTCCTCCCCTATCCGTATGACTATTTTCGAGTAATTCGAGAGCTTTCTATGCCAAAAGCGGTAAGGCTCCCTCTCCTATTATTGGTGTTTTGCATAATTCTCAATCGCAGCCAACTCATGAGGTTATGCATAGCCAGATCGATCGAAAGTGGGTGTGGATAACTGAGAAGTGCCGCAATGCCTTGGCCTGAAGCATCATGCGCAGTCATTTTCTCCAACGTGGAAACGAGTGGATTCAAAGAGCTGAAACCGGTTGTCGCGAGAAGTTTCAGGGTCTTTCGATATTGCGATAAAGGCAACAGAGATGGCGACAGATAGCGCCAAGGGAACGCATCATATCAAGCTGCCTACTGAAAGTGGAAAATTCGAACAGGCAGAATCCACGTTTGACTAGTACTCGTGGGTACGTTGAGGTTGATGGACGAGACGTGTCCTGTAGAACCCCACCCTGAATCTGCAATCGGGGCGTGCGACTCAACTCACGTCACGGCCCGTGATCTCGACGAGTATAGCTGCTCGATTAGAGGGCCCATTTCTGTTTACGGCAAGCTCGCAATATTCGTATCATATCACGAGTCCTTTGGCCACGTTGGACGGCTTTGGACCCGCTAAGTGACTGTTTTGGATTGACTCCCATTCATGGTATCCACGGACTTCAACCCGCTCACAATGGCGGACTGTTACACGCGCGCGTTTGCGAACACTTGGTGGCTTCAAGCCTCTTTGTGGGGGCGGAGGCTGGTGGATAGCCATCCGTAATGAAGAGCACTGAATATGCTTGTCGAACGAGGTGGCTGTGTGCAGACCTCACTGCCACTGCCTTTCACAACGTGCAAACGGTCTTCGGCACAGGGCAAGAGCAGCTGTCATTGTTGCTTGCTGATCAGCGCGGTGGCAGCTCGCTCTCGGCATTCGCATCGCACGGTGAGCTTTCCCCAGATTTCCTCCATCGTAATCGGCACTCGGGCGGCATTGTACTATGGCGCTGGCTCCGAGACCACCGCGCATGTTTCCGAAGTCGCGAGTCATGGTTCCGACTCGCGTTTCGACTGTCAGTTCGTTGAGGCCGTAACTTGGCATTCGCTTGATAACCTTCACTAAGAACTCCCAAGCTCTCGTGGTTTGATACTACCCAGTTGCGCAATTGATCACCTCATCAGGTGCTCGTACGCATAGCTAGCCTTCACACTATGACAGCCGGCTCTCGTAACCTCGAAACGGATAGGGACTTGAAACTCCTCCGAATTGGCCATCTCGATGTGTTGGGAGCAACCAGCCAGTTAAACACGGCCGCCTGTCTCCGATATTCGCACCACCTAAGACTTGGTGATGGCGGCAATTCGATCGTGTGACCGGCCACCAGTGACAGCATCGAAGGTGGTTGGCTGCAGCACACGAATAAAGGATATTAGGCGTCAACATTTCTGTTGAGAGACCTGAGACGACCGTTATCTACTCGGCATCATGTTGCCATACGAGAAGTGTCCTCATTCGTGTCGGTTTGGCAGAAAGTGCTGCTGTTGGGCGTACCTGAACCATTAGGAAAACGGTTTGTCATAACTCTCACGTCTGAGATGCCATCTCACGTAACTCGCTCGCTAACGAGGCTGTTTCACTTGACGACACCACCACTTGGCTTTCAGAGCTAAGCCTCGTCACTGAGCACGATGATGAGCACGATGATGAGCTTCCGTGCTGGCAGCCAACTTTAGCCGTGTATTTACGAATGCCAAATGTCTTGTGCTCTCTTCTCGCCATACTGACAGGTAAGGACGATTAGAGCTTGGGTATCACGACATCAACCAGCCATCCTCTATTGGACGGTGTGCATCGCGCTTCAAGCTGTGGCAGGATATATTTTCCGCAATTGCTCAACCACAACCAGTTAGCCATAGTGCAATGAAATAAGGTGTGAACACTGCATTAGCCACAATCCAAGACACTGTCGAGCTTCGGTGGCTCGCTGTCTCACAATCCTAAGCTGCACTCTGCGACCGCAAAGCGACCAAGCGTTGCCAACCACTTGGGCAGGACGGCGCCGGAGGATACATCTCGCCAGATCTCAGATGCATAGACTTTGCGAAACTGCTTTGTCGGTGTCTCTCCAGCGCACTTCTGTTGCTGCAAGTACACGCTGCCGAAGTATTTACGTGGCTGGTTGGTAAGTGACTGCGAACAACAGACCACTGGTTCAGCGGCTGGTGCGGCTGGTCTTACAGCCGAGCAGCCTTTCGGTGCGCTGTTTCGACGTTCCTACTGGTATGGCGTTCTTACGTGACGGCCTGAAGGAAGCGAGCAGACACCATTGTGGTGGCAACCCAGGAGCCGATGATGGTGTGAGAAGGCTGGACTTGGTCGTCAAACACTCTTTGGTCTCTGATATGAAGATACGACTTTGACCGTGTTTCGGCAAGACGATACCTTGATGGTTATCGGATCTGCTATCGACACTCGCCAAGACATGATAGCGAGGCCAGCTTGGCCGTTGCAGACGGCAGTTGTCCGAATCTGCTTCACCTATCTGTGCTGCTCACTTCCTGTCCTGTCCTATGTTTATTTACCCCTCTAACTGTGAAATGAGCTTCATCCACAACAACACTCAGTGCTTGAGACGCTCGCGCATTTGCGCTGTGCTGCCACATTTTCAACATAGACGCCGTCGCCACCACACTTTCTTACTTGTTCAATCTGATTCCACGTATGCGCCTCAACTCACGAGACACATCACCAACACGCTGCTCCCACACTCCCACGCTCTGCAACACACCATGAACCAGTCCACACGGAGCTCGGGAGCGGTGGGGCGCCGCACTTACCTGTCCCGCGCACTCCTTATCTTTGCATTCAGACAGACACCCTGGCTTCTGCAGCTCACCATTAATCGCCAACCACTTGACACATGAACGAAACGCTGTTCCTGCGATCCTCTGCACCTCATCGATAGATCAGGGTTAGTGCTCCGTACACCGCTCTCCCAAATACAGACTTGCAGATGAACATGTTCTTGCTGAGAGGGCTGGGTGTGGTGTGGCAGCCTTGCAGAGAGCTGCAGTAGACGTACCTGGACTCGCCACATTAGCCTGTAGGGGCCGACTATAGGCTTTGCAGCAGTGAGTTCGTGGTGGCTAGAGCAGCCGCCGGAAGCGCTTCTTTTCCGCTGTTCGTGCCACGACAGCATACTTAAAATGACTTCGAGGTGAATCTCATAGACGATTGGTCCCGTTTGAAGCAGTGAAATAGAGTTGAAAATGTCTGAGACACAACCAGCACACAACATCTCCCAAGGTTGCGCCCACCACTTATCACCCACAAAGGTGCATGGGGAAGTACTTATCGTAACCTTGGCAACCTGACCGTCCATCAACACCTGCCAACTCGACACGGTCACCCGTCAACGGTTCATTTTATGTGTGAGACGCAAGCAACTCGAACGCTACAGAACTCGGAGGTTTGCCTTTTCTGAACACCCTCGTCGTTGCCACACCGCCGCTTCACACGCAAAACATAGACCTCAGACATCCGTCTAGACTTCAGTACGACTTCAGCATTTCCTCGTTTGGTCGAAGACTGCATATTCGAGTTGTTGTACCTGCGCCTGTACCTTGACAGACTCGGAGAAAACATCACGAGCTGCATCACAACCTTGAAGACAAGCGCTTCAATAATTAGGAAATTTTCTCGAGTGTTCACCGCTTGCCGAATACCTGCTCCTTTGAGGTTACGAGACGGAGATAAGAGTGTAAGGAGAATAACAATCCTGAAACATGGCTGCGAACGTGGTAAAGAAGGTGAAGGGTGTTATCCTTGATATCGGTTAGTAACTCAAAATGGCCTAAGCCTGAAACAGTGTGTTTATCATGTGATTAAGCTCAGATCACAGTGGTGGTCGCAAGAGACGCAATGAAGAATGTAGGCTAACTCTATGCAGAGGGAACTATTTGTGAGATTAGCTTCGTCAAGGAAGTCCTCGTAAGTTTTCCTCCTCTGCTCGCATCTCAATCTGCAGCCGAGGCACACACGTGCTCGCTTAACAAATAGGGGCTGAACGTTCTCCTGTTTCTCTCGCTGACAATAACTAGTTCCCATACGCCCTGTGCTCCCTTCCAGCCGTCCTCGAGAAAGAATGGAACACTCAACCCCTCTCAACCTTCATAGACAACTTTCCAGCCGAACACCGTGGCACTTCTGATGCCGTTTTAGCACACGTCAAGGACTTAATGGCACAGGATCTCAAAATCCCGTACCTTAAGCAACTCCAAGGCTACCTCTGGCTCTCCGGCTACCAAACTGGCGAGCTGCGCTGCCCACTCTTCCCCGACGTCGCTCCAGCACTCATGAAATGGACAAACGAGGGCAAGAAGGTAGTAATCTATTCTAGCGGGTCTGTACCGGCACAGAAGCTGTTATTGCAGTACACCACTGAGGGTGATTTGAGGAATTACATCTCTGGCTGGTACGATACTGTTAATGCTGGTATGAAGCAGGAGGCGGAGAGCTACACCAAGATTGTTGGTTTGGAGAAGGAGGCTGGGAGTGGGATTGAGGCGGGAGAGTGGTGCTTCTTCTCTGATAATGTTAACGAGATTGAGGCTGCTGAGACTTCGGGTCTTCAGGCTGTGTTGACGTTCAGGAAGGGAAATGCGGTGGTGAGTGAGGAGGACAAGATGAAGCATAGGTGTTGTGATAACTTTGAGAGTGTGAAGTTTGAGGGTAGTGAGGAGCAGACGAATGAGGAGAAGATTTTGGCATTTATGAAGAAGATGGCGCAGGATGTTAAGGGGAAAGAGACTGCAGCTATGGCCGAGGCTGGCAAGAGAAAGGAATGAACATCACGTTGGCAGCATCGGTCGAGATAACTGTGACAGCTTTTGTGCGTCGCGGCGACTTTGCGGTACCTGAGCGCTTGCGACTTATTGGTCGTCATGAACGGTGGCAAGAAACCGGTTACTGCCCTTACCGCCCTAAGCTTGGATAGATATGTTCTTCATTGTGATCTCAACTGCTAAGGTTCTTCCGCGAGCACGACACATATCGCTCATTATTTCGTCATGTGCGACTCCTGTCTACTCTTTCTCGCTTGCTGTCATCTGTTCCAACGCCCCGGTAATAACGCTAAGTTTGCTGGCAAGATCTATTAGGTCGTAGGGATGGTACACCAAGCAGCCAGATGGCGTTTGAAGAAGCAACCACTTGGAGTAGGGTTTTCGAAGGTGGTAATAACAGAACCTCATCTTGACGTAGATCGGGGGCGATATTACTTCGCCAGCGATAGCAGTCGGAAAGATCGAGATTTGGGGTTCGGTTGGCAGATTTTGAATTTGTGGAAGGTTGCTGGCACTGATTCGTCCATATTGATATTAACCAGTTGGCCAAGTTTGAGGCACAAGAAAGTGCTCTTTGGTGTCTTCCCAAGGAGGGCGGACATAGCTGATTTATTAGTTCCGGCCATTGTTTAGGCCTCAGGGCAACGGACTGGAACCCCAAAGAACCATTTTTGTCTTCTTCTTTGAGACTACCCGGTGGGGGAAACAGAGAATGGTTACTGCCCGCTCCGAAGAAATCCATACAGAACAGCGCAGTCAAAATCAAGATCCCTGATCACCATCTGTCAACCAGACAATCAAAAGTAGCAAATTTAGGAATTTCGAGATGAGAATCAGCCTTGGCAAATAAAGCAAGAACAAAATCAATTGAGTACAATATTTTGATCCCTCATGGAATTGCGCCTACAATTAACGAAATGGATCTCGAAATGACAAATTTGAGGACTTCCGAAAACCATTTCCAACTTGGCTGATTACGCAAAATTGAATCCGAGACCAATTCATCACTGGTTTGAAAAGCCCCGCCAGCCCGATTTTTATTTACGATGTTTTATTGGCACTTATTCGTTAATTAATAGGTTTTCAATCGACTAAGTTAACTAAGTGAGTACTTGTTAACCGGTTTTAATCCGTCCAGTAATCTCTTCCTCCCCACCATCAGCTCCAAATAACCTGCTTTGATTGCGAGGAGGATGCGTGCCTTATAATATAGCATTTCCGACTTGCAGTTGTAGACTGCCATGTACAGATTGTGATTTCCTACTTTCGCTGGCTAGAGTTATTTGCCAAATCATGATCTGCAGCGCAACCGGTAAGTTGCTGAAATTGCGGTAGGATAGGGGACATGTGTCTTCCATCTGTCGACGCATTGACACGAGCTCAAGGCGGATGTGAATGCTCTGCCTCCCAAAAGTGGTTGCAAAAGAAGCAGGAACAACTATATAAATTCCAACTCGTTCGATTAGGCCTCAGCGGCCAGCTCCGTACCTCGAATTACGCAAGAACTTGATACCCAAAGAACCGACCAGTTTCACCATGTATGGAATCTTTTGGAGAACGAGCTGGCAGGTATGCGAAAACGAAAGCTAGATAACGAAGGTTATGCTTTTTCAAGCTCCAGCAGAAAGATCTCACAGTAGGCACTGATTTGACCTCACATGGAAGTAAGCGATCTTCTTCGAGAGGTAATTGTACTCGAATGAATTTTCAACATGATATCAAAAACATGATTCACGCTCACTGGCGTTTTTTGGTATCTCTCGCGTTCGAGCTTCGCACACGAGACTCTTTCAGAATCAACGCCAGCTTTACACCGTATTCAAAACCAGAGTCGCCACAACAGGCATCATCACAGCACCCAGTGTCAACTCCCTCGCCTTCCAAGCCGTATTAGTCATCCTTCCCACCCCAGCAGTAGCCTGCACCGTATTCTCCACCCTCGTCGCACTAGGCACCGCATCCGCCCCAACACCAATCTCCAAAATGTTCGACGTCGTAACATTCCATCTCGTCTGTGCCAGACTAATTTCGTTATTCTCCAAATCATACACCACGTACGCACTCCTCAAGAACGTATCACCTAACACTGGTGTCCTAGTTCCTGCAGGGGCAATGCCGAAGAGACATGCTTGTTGTCCGTCCTCGAAGTAAACCGGCTCGCCTTGCGCGGTGTTGAGACCCAGGACAAGCTCGTTCATTGGCACCTTGATTGTTGGTCCCGAGAACGTGAAGTCGATGGATATCTCGTTCGTCTTCAGCGAGCAAGGACAGAAAGCTGCATTCTGGTCGTTTTGGTACTGCGCACCAACGGTATTATAGATCTCGTGCGTAATAGAGTTCGGGAGGTAGCTGAGTGTGGATCCAGAGTCAAGCAGCACAGCTTGTTTTTGTCCTTCTACTATCGTGCTGCCATTGTATGCAAGTGATGTGAGCGTGATCAAAAAATCGCTATACTCGCCATCCTGCTTCTGGACAGGCAGTGTTTGGAGTGTTCCCTCAAACTTATCTGTGTCGACGCCGCCAAACAAGATATTGCCTTGCGCGGCATCCAAGTCGTTCAGCCAAAGACTGTAGGCATTCGACGCAATAACACCATGATCAACCATCGCCTGCGGCATGTTGGAGTAAGGGTCCAGCTTAGCACGGCCAACTTGGACTTCGTTCCTTGAGTATCCAATGCCGAAAATTCCTTCTGCAGTCTGAGTTTCGTAGCCAATGCCAAACTGCAGACCTTTCAGAGTGATGCCAGAAATTGTCATTTCATCTTTAGCGTAGTCACCTGAGACGCAGGTTTCGTCAAGATAGGTGATGTCGAAATTGCTGGCAACATACTCATAGGTTGAGGAAGCGTTGGCATTGTACGTTCCATACTCTTCACAAAGCTTCTGTTTCTTTCCTTTTTTCAACTTGCCCTCGGTTGATGTTGAATGACAGTAGCTTGAGTTTCGAGAGTTTACCCACAGATCGCTACTACCTGTGTCAAAATGCAGGCGAAACGATTGTGGCGGTGTTCCAAGCGTTATATTTGCGAGATAGAGTGTTTCCTGAAAACGTGTTAGCAATATGGCCATATTTGAGATTACCATGCGACTTACAGTATTGTCAAGCATTGTTTCCAAAGTGCCGGTCTCTCTCTTTCTCATGCGAGTTTCGTCATGAGCGAGAGGATTTGAAGGTGCTCTGCGCTCAATTGGGACTCCTACTACGCGTGGAGTATTGCGCTTAGTGGCAACGAGACCTTCACATGAAGGTATGCAAAGGGCAGCTGTAAGAGCAACAGCATAAGACCACTTCATGATGGTTTCTTAAATTGCCTTGAGCAATTCTAGTATCGACAGTAAAATCAATAATATGGAAATTTCTCTACTGAAGTAAGAGCAAGTTAGATTTGTGAATAAACTAGTTGCTGATAAATCCGGAGGCCAGAATCCTGGCTTCAAACAGAATCGAGGTACCGAAGAGTGATTGGTGAGTCTGATGTCGAACCTAATGGCATATTCGATGGTTGATAGCTGATTGACGTGTGATGTGCCGATGTCGAGAACGGAACGAGCTTGCGATTAATGCGGACAGCTCCGAGCGAGACAAAGGACGAGACTTGGACACCTGATTAGGTGGACTATGTCGAATCGGATAGCAAGCAGTCAAATCGATTTTACAAATTCAGAAATTGCTGTTTGGTGGTTACCAATAGACGCGCGGCTGAGGCTTAGTAAAGTACCAGATTTTGCAAGCTCTGGCGCGACTGACTCGACAACTATCAAATTCGAGCACTTCGATAAGATGTTTTTCCGCCAAATAAAAAGACGAACTTGCTCCTTAAAGTATTCCTAGAATAGCGATGCCAATGCCGGTGACGCGTAACAAGTTGTGCTAATGGGTATAAAATTTCAGACACAAGACAGAAAGCTTGGCGATAGCCGTGGCCCGGACACTTGGATTCTCTTAGATGGGTCCCAAAAATATCAAGCGTAACCTGACTCTTGAGAAGACGAAACAGACCGCTTGTTGTACCTGCTGTTGAGGAGAGGGAAAATTCGGCCTTTTTGAGTACTATTACGTCGAAAGAGTGATGGAGGGAACTAGGGAAGAGGGACGATGGTGTTTTGGAGTTTGCACAGATGCACGCAAGTTGACAAAGGAAAAGCGATACAAACTCTGAAACGAAACAGATGACAACCATCGACGGAAGAAGCGGAGTTGGTCGAAGACTTGGCTGCCTGGGCATCGAGTCTTGGAAGTTGTTCAGGTGCGACCTTCGTGAGATTTGATGATGGATGGGGTACAGGGTGGATTGGGTCCCCCTCGTTGTACCGCCATTTTCATTTGTTGATTATCTTCGGTGTTGCGGATTGGCATCTTGGCACTCTTTGAATCTGTGCGCATCCACAAAAAGCCGCGTGGGCAGTGGCAGATGTCGCCAGTTCAGATCTGAAGTTTGAAGTGGTATCTGGCATTTCCGTGGTACCGAAGGAGAAGGGGACTTAGCAAGGCCCTTCAACAATGTGTAAGATCTGTATAACTTTTCGTGCTCAGCGCAAGAACGCAGAAAGAGAGAAAAGCTGTCCTCTCGGCCATTCGGCGCAATATAAGCTTGGAGAATTTTTGGAAAGCCTTGGGGAGCTTGGTACTCGTAAACCCAAATGATCCATAAGAAGTGCGCCACATGCCGCAACTGCCGCTTACGGAGATGTGGCCAGGTAGGTACGCTCAAAGAAGTATAGTTCAAATCATCAATGTGGAGATTGCGGCCAAGCCAGGACGCTTGTTAATGGCTGATAATAAATTTGAGCACGTGACGCCACTCAAAACCACTTAAGCACAGACCATACTACGACGCGCTTCGCGTCGACCTCACAATTCGGTCTGGAGCTGTATAGCCTTTCTGGGTCAACAACCTTGAATTGAAGCTCACACCACGCAAATTGACGACGCCAGTCAATACTTCACTCTATTAAATCTTTTTTTTAAGCAGTGGCAGGTCTTCAGCATCAATAATGGCAGTTCCTGCTCCAAAAGGAGGCGCAGAGGTTGGCGAGTCCTCCAACACGGGCGCAAACAGAACATTGAAGCCAAATACGAACGAAAGCACAGATTACGAGCTCCCGTGGTATGTGAATTCGCCAATGACCTATGCGATATTAGATTAACATCCACCAGGGTTGAGAAATACCGTCCAGTCTTCCTCAACGACGTAGTCGGCAATGTTGAAACCATCGAGCGCCTCAAAATAATCGCCCGCGAAGGCAACATGCCACACATGATCATTTCCGGCATGCCAGGAATTGGCAAGACGACCTCCGTCCTGTGTCTCGCCCGCCAGTTACTCGGAGATGCCTACAAAGAAGCAGTTCTCGAACTCAACGCATCCGACGAACGTGGTATTGACGTGGTGCGCAACCGCATCAAGGGTTTCGCACAAAAGAAGGTCACATTGCCGCCAGGTCGCCAAAAGCTCGTTATTCTGGACGAGGCCGATTCGATGACTAGTGGTGCGCAGCAGGCGTTGAGGAGGACGATGGAGATTTATTCGAGTACGACCAGATTCGCGTTTGCATGTAATCAGAGTAATAAGATCATTGAGCCGTTGCAGTCGAGATGCGCTATTCTCAGATACGCACGGCTGACGGATGAGCAGGTGGTTAAGAGATTGTTGCAGATTATTGAGGCGGAGAAGGTGCAGTACACGGATGATGGGTTGGCAGCGTTGGTGTTCAGTGCCGAAGGAGATATGCGACAGGCGATCAACAACTTGCAGTCGACGTGGGCTGGATTTGGCATGGTGTCGGGAGACAACGTCTTCAAGGTTGTTGACTCCCCACATCCGATCAAGGTGCAGGCGATGCTGAGGGCATGTTACGAAGGCAACATTGATTCGGCATTGGAACTCTTAAAGGAGTTGTGGGATCTGGGATACTCGAGTCACGACATCATCAGCACAATGTTCAGGGTGACGAAGACGATTCCAAATCTGAGCGAACACTCAAGGCTGGAGTTTATCAAGGAAATTGGCTTCACGCACATGAAGATCCTGGAGGGAGTGCAGAGTTTGTTGCAGCTTAGTGGGTGTGTGGCCAGATTAACGAAGCTTAATATGGATCCGAGCAAGTTTCCTGCCAAGTATTGAGTACTTTGTTGTCCGGAGCTGGTTTACTGGGAGCATTGCATGGAGTCTCGGCGTTATGAGCGCTATATAGGCGGCGATTTGAGCAATAGCACGCTAAGCAGCTAAATGAATGCACACAGTTTTGACACAACTCTCGATACACTTAGGTATCAAACAGCTCGGCTGGTCTCGGAAGTGTTTTAACTTTTCTTATACGTTGAAATTGGAACAAACGCCTATATTACATGGATCTTCCTTTCCGTTGAAATTCAGGGAAGAATGTATGCCTAAGAATTTAATGGAACTGCCACAATCCCCACGGTCGAGTTCGTCTTACTGCCATCAGCGGAGCTATCGACGAAGCTATCAGCATCACAGTTCAGTAAGCGCTGACGACGGCGGCTCATTTCAAGAAAGGTTAACGTGGGGCTGGCTTATAACTAGGACTCATTAGTTGGAAAGCAGCGACCGACGTGACCACAAGGTTGGGTTTCCTGCGAACAGGTTTCTCGGATTGAAAGTAGCTTCGCTGAGCGTCATGCCTCTACTGCAAGGAAATAAATGTGTTGCTTGCGATGGATCGTTCGCTTTTTTAACTCTGGCACTCAGGCCCATCAGCAGAAAATTCTGTCCATAACCTGTTAATGATGTTGCTCCATGATACCGCAAAGGAAGACCTTCCACGATGGCCAGCCCGATCCGTCATAAATGCGCTAGAAAGAGTCTGCCAGGAATCCGCATTAAACAAAGCTCAAGGTGATCGATTCTCTCTTTCGTTGGTATCTAAACCCCCATCGCACGAAAACGCCGCAACCCAACCCAGACGCCCTGCCCATTGTCCACAAAGCTCCGTCAATGCAAATGTAACATCCCGCCAGCTCGCTCAAGTGGTATATCTTTGACGCATGCTGCCTGCCGCTTAGGCGAAAGAAACGGACTTCTTCTTGAGCTTCAATGGCTTCGTACCGAGTGTCGACTTCTTCTCCACGCCCTCCATTGGCTCTCCGTTCTTCTCGCGCTTGCGCTTCTTCCTCATGCTCTCCTTCGTCTCGTCCAACTTTGCCTTTCTTGCCTCCATTCTTGCGTCTTGCTCTACCTTTCTTGCCTCGCGGATCTCCTCCATTTGTCTAGCCTTCATCATCTTCGACTCGATTTGTCCGTCCTTCTCGGCGTGCACCATGGCGAGAATAGTGAGCATGGACTCCTGCAACCGGTTAGTTTCCGAACCTCGAATTCCACACTTCCTTTCCAACCAGGAGCACTCCATACCTTATCATCAACAAACACCTTTCCCTTCTTTCCCATCTTTGGTTTCTCAACACCAACTGGAGTAATCATATTCAATGCCGGAATGTTCAACTCCTTCTCAGTGTAAACGCGCTTCTTCTTAATTCTCGGCTTATTTGTTCCCTTTGCAGTCTTCGGCGGGGCCTTGCTCTTCTTCACGACACCATCGTTCATAGGACGCGTCGAGTACTTCGATTGCGAGATGCCGGAGCCGTTGGCGCTGCGCTTTCCGGCATGCTTATTCTTGACGGTGGAAGTTTTGGAGGGCGCCATTGTGTGTGATTTTGGCGGTATGTGATGAGTTATGGTTTATGGGGAGGTAAGTCGAGATGCGACAGCTGCGATAAAGAGGAAATAATTTTGGCGGAGAAAAATGGGGGAGATAAGTTTCCGCTCCGCTGAGTGGCGGCGGGACTACTTGGCGGGCCTTGATCGCAGTTCAAATGCCCGCATTTTGCTATGAACGCTCGTCACATATTAGTTGTGTGGGGTCACAGGGTTATTTCGACAGTGTATTTGTGTTGGTATTATAACAAGTTACCTACGTTTGCCAAATGTTTTGTTGTTCTGTTTGAATTTAATCTGCTCCAGCTAGGCGACGTCTTCTCCTGCCAATCTCAGCCGTGCTGGCGCTAGAACAACCTGCTTCTAGAGACTTCAGCACAACTTATCGGTAGATACGAAGTTGCTCTAATCTCAGCATTCAGGACAGAAGTCGTCAACTACCTCCTCCCTGGTCTGGTATTCACAATTAGCGCGTTGACGACAGCGTCGTGCGAATGCGAGGACGTAGTGGGAGCAAAGGCTGTAGTAATAATGCTGTATCAAACAAATTTTGCGTGATACTCTGAAAATTGGGTCCCATATACGGAGAGTCCTCACGGTTTTAAATGCAAAGACAACAAGATGGACGAGGCATGTCTGAGATACATTGAACCATGTTTGGTCGACAATGAGCTTGTCGTGCCGAAACAAGCACATAAATGTGCCACCCTCGCACAAGTGCAAAGACCTCGAAAGAGGGTGATTCGCCGAAGCATGTCCTACAACGTTTTAGTTGTCTTCCGAATCGACCTCCTGAACACCGACCTCGAGACAGTGTCCCTTGGTGAGGAGTCTAAGTCTGTCGGCCAAAGGAACTTGCTGCTTGTTGCCCTTCTCCTGCTTAAGTATGCGATTCTCCTCCCTCAAGCGGAGAAGAACATCCAGAGCCTGTACGATTACCAACATCAGTACATTGAATGCACTGATTGTGCCGAATACCAACCGACTTACATCGGCGTAATGACCTCCGACCTCCTTGAGTACCTCGAGCATCTCTCTCATCTCCTTGTTCTTGACACACTCCAGGATATCAAGTTCACTCTTGAGAATGAACTCCGAGCGCTTGTTGCGAACGTGTGGTGACTCAAGCTCGTACCAGCATCTCTCCTCCTTGGCGAGGGTGGCCTCGACACGGTTGGTGAGCTCGCCGATGCCATCGATGATACCACTGCACAGCCGAATCAGTATGAGCTCAAGGGAATTCGCCCTGGTTTGGACTTACATTACGACTGGATCGAGCTCGACCACTTCATCGTCGCGGATCCAAATGCGCAGATCCTGGTTCATGTTGAGGGATACAAGAGCAGCGTCGAGCCTGGCGTTCTCGTCGCATTGGTTCGCAGTGGCCACATCTTGATCTGTTGGCTTCGGGCCACAGGAAGTATTGCTGGTAGTTGAGATCATCGCTGCGGAGTTACCTGCTGGCTGGTCTGAGTTTGGGGGCGACATTGTTGGCGGCTTGACAATATGCCTGATCCCTAGTTTGTTGTTAGAATGATGTGAAGCTCTGGACCTATGGGCTAGTGAGAAATTTGTATACTCACCTGGAAGTTTGCGCTTGATCTTCGCGGAGTGCGTCTCTTTGTGTTGTCGTTACAAGAAGGGCAATCGCGCCTGCCGTTGTGATGCTGGGTCCACCACATATGGAAAGCATGATGTTTTGCAGCAATCATTCACCTCACGACTCAACGTGGCTATTATTCACCAAAACTCCCAACGCCTGAACATGTCTGCGTCAAGTATTCGACCCCAGATTTCTACATTAAAGCAGCGTTTGAAGCAGTCTTGAGTCACTGTCGTGGCAGCAATGCGCTCGCGGACGGCTAGCAATACACCGCAAGAGAAAGGGCACTACCAGGCAGCTGCAACCGCACTGACAAAAAGCTGCCTAGTGTATATTTGGCGAACTGCAGGAGACGTTAGATGCCTCATTACCTACCTAGCTATTACAGAGTCCGCTGGAACCAGCCAGGGCTATTAAGGCCGGACATAAGCGTAATTTCGAACTAGCAAAGAAGTCATTAACTCTATAAATATCCTTCACATGGACTGAAACGCAGGGCGAGCGAAACGAGCTCCTTTCGGGGATTTACCTAATATGAACTGCCCCCAACTATAAACCAAAGGCCTTCTTCAAGTCATCATTCAGCTTAAATTGACGCTTCGGTACACCCTTGATGCCGACATTGACCCTGTACAAGGCTCCTCCATACTTCGCACTCTCGGGATTTGCCTCTGGGTCGTCCTCCTCTGCGGTCGTGATGAAAAGCTCGGTGCCAGCAAATGCACAGGAACTGATGTTGCGCGTAGGGAGCGAGATTACACCAAGAACCTTACCTTCTGGGGAGATCTTCATCACACGTCCGCCTCCGAAGATCGCCTGCCACATGTTGCCCTCAATGTCGATAGCAGCCCCGTCAGGCTCCTCGGACGTGCCAACATTCCAGAATACGCGCTCGTCAGCAATCTCTCCAGCAGACGATAAATAGTCGTAGGTGTAGATCTGATGCTCCGAGGAGTGGACGAGAGTCATGGTCTTATCGTCAAGCGACCAGTTGATGGCATTAGGAATGGTAAGCTTCTCTCGCTGAATTTTGACAGAGAGGTCAGAAGAAATCCTCAAAAGATATCCTATTCCTGTCAGTATTTCGTTCATATAGGTGAGAAGGGAGCAAATGCACCTTCAGCTTGTGGCTGGCCAACATGAAAGTCATTCATTATCCCCATCCACAAACGTCCCTCGCTGTCAATGTTTCCATCGTTGCTTCTCAGGCGGTCCTCCTTCTCACCCCTCTCGCTCTCGTCCCAATCAAAATACTTCTTGACGTACTTATACTTGCCGGATCCGCGGTCAAGAATGGCGATACCTGTCTTTCCAGCGATCAGGATCTTGTGTTGGTTGTCCACGCCTTCAATATCGAAGGTGACGCCCACCGGCATGTCAAAGTCTGTGGTCTTCAGAGACGAAGTACCAGCTGCCAGATCGATGGCATAGAGTTTTCGCTTTTTGATGTCCACGAATCGCAACCTATTGTGCTCAGCTTCATAGTACGGAGCTTCGAGCAGCTTTCCCTCAAGTCTGAGGTATGGCTCTGTCACAATCCATGATTGCGTTGTGTTTGAGATTGACATTTTTTTGTTCTAAACTTAATTTTTTTTTGACTGTTCTTTGTTTTGAGGTTGTTCTGTTGTTATCTCAAGATGTTCTTGCGGTATTTCCTGGTTGCTAGGTCGCTGTGACGTTGCGGTGTTCGGCGACGAATTGATCCACAGCGTGCCCAATGCAAGTGGAACAGCGCTCGGCCAAGGGAGCTCGATATCAGGAAGTCGATATAGGAAGATAGAGTCGCATGTACGAGGCTTTAGAAGGGATTCAAGCTAATACTTATTTCTTCAGTATCCTTCGTCCATTTTGCAAAGTCCCGGTGTCACGGTCCGACGAGCCACCACAGGTTAGCCGACTTCAGAACGAAGATAGCAGCGCTTTCGGGCCAGGTCAAGCAAGGGTAATCCGCGCAGCTCTATCAACAGTCCACAGCATCACATCGATGAAATTATGGTGATGAGGTTGTCATTCATCTTGTCAAGTGCCGCGCCAATGAGATGCCGCAGAGTAAAACAGCATCGGATACACTTGGCTTGCAAGACTGCCTGCCTGGTTCGCGATACCCTTAGTATGCTCTATGGCCTGACTCACCAGCTGCAATGTTAGCTGTGATGTTATATATTCTTGGAAAGAGGTGTTTAGGTCGAAGTAGGGCGAGCAATTCGAATCGTGTCAGCTCTCTCCCTATGTCCTAATGGGTTTCGCATCATTCTCCAGCATTTATTTGATGCATGTCAACTCTTCGAGCTTTTGAAGCATTGATGTAAGGGAGGAGTACTCGTCAGGAACACATCCACCGGATGCCTCGAATAGGCACGAGTAGTTGCCGACATGTTATTTAGCTGACGTGAGACACCAACGTACTCGCCTTGGCCGGTAGCACAGGAATCACTGACCGCCTCACCACAATCGCTGGCAGCACAACGGTTTACTTTAACAGATCGATGGAACTTTGGCGGCAGGGGTGGTTCTTCAAGTCACTGACCGGCACTTCATGCATCCGTGCCCAGCACACTCTGTCACAAGGCATCAAGTCACAACAGCTTACATAATTTCCGAACGAAACTTGTTATTTCTCTGCATACTGCACTGAACCTGACTTCCCTTCATCGTTTGTCCATGGCTAAATACATGGGAAAAAAGACATCGCAGTGACACTTCGGCTGGCCATCTTTGTGCTATTTGTTGCCGTGTACTCGTACTGTACAGCCGTGTGTAACGGTGGCATGCGCGCTCGCCGTTGACATACTTGGCCAATGCAAGTCATGGTCACAACGGCAAGCGATGATGTCGGCTTTGCAGGACAGCATATGGGGGTCGGCCTCGTGGACGAGTATCCGCAGAGCACTGTTGGTCATGTGATCCAAAGGATGAACCTCGAGATCAGAGATTTCGTAAAGCGTCTGGGAGGGAAATAAACACAAATGATGACAACATGGGCAGAACCGAAATTTGGCTACCGTGATTTCTGGAAGACCTAGACAGAACGTATGAACCGCAGGAAACCATTCTTTCAGATCGCCGTCTCGTCATTAAGACAGGAAACGCGATCGCAGGCCATACGTCACGTCACATCGGCTGCTGGCCTGGACTCACTTGGGAGATTGTGATGAGGACAAGTTTCGAAGCTTTCATGAAGGGATCTTCTCACAGGCCCACTACGGGAGATGACTTGCGTTCGCCCAGAAATTACCACTCCGGTATTGCGCCTCAGAGGCAGTTCGGTACTTCCCAGTTCTCACAAGATGGCCTGAGCGGGAGCACGATTTCTTGGGAGCATCCTGCTTGGTTCCTTGTCGCGACGTGATGACAAGCAGCTGACCATATGTGAAGTATGGCCGTGGCCGGAACGAGAAGAAGTTCCAGGATCAGAAGAACTGCTAGTTGATGCTTTATTGTACGTGAAGCTCAGGATACCACGGCCTGGCGAGTCAAGCTCCAAGATCCAAGCTCCAATCCAAGCTCCAAGCTCTAGATGCACCACGGTCGACGGGGTGCAGTAGCCTGACCCGACCCTGGCTGTCGGCGATGAGCACTTCCATAGCCTTGGTCCCATCCCGTTCCTCAGTGGTCAAAGTGACGGCATCCCGCTAGCAAGGATGGCATTGCTGGCCAAACCCCGCAGCTCTCTACCATTCAGAGCCACCGATTTTGGCGCCGGTAGCTCCCATCACACATCCACAAATTCCACACTCATCTCGCCTGCAGATTACTGGAGTAGTGATGGAGCTTGAGGACAGACAGGATCCTTCGAGAATAGATAATAGGTATACATCAAAGGCTTGAGGACAGACAGGATCCTTCGAGAATAGATATACGTTAAAACTTCTTCGCACTCTCTACGGAGGTCACCATCGTTAATATGAGCTTCCTTCAAACTTGCCGTGGCCGCTGTCATATCCATTTAGTTGCCTCGACGACGTTAGTCGTAAAAGCGGCGGTCAATGTTCCATAATATTACTCGACTCTCGTCTCGCCACGTTCGTCCTCCGTGCTCGGAGAACGCATCCCGAGAACAAAGGCAAAAGCATCATGATTGCCAGGAAATAGAAAATGTCTCATCACACTTTATTCGCGAAATTACGGTGAGCACGTTGCCAGATCGACTGTTGTTGGGTTTTGCCTGAGCGGTTTTAGCGCCACCAGGTTACCACCGTCTTTTACATTATCAGGACTCTCGGCGGTCTGTTAGGCTGCTAGCACCACGGATTCTTTGATTTGGAGCATTCTGAATCCTGATACCGCACGTGCACCCTCTCAGAAGGTCGAGCATTGTTGTCATGTTCGAAAGGTCCTCCAATGTCAACGATAAAACTGGGAGGATCCGAGTACCAGTCAGTGATTGCCAGAACGTGCATTGAGGCACGGTGAAGGCCGGCAGGATTCCTCTAAAGCCCTTAATCTCTGCCACTGAACCTAGAGTTCACCGGCTACACTTTCAATGCCTGCTCTCTACTGTCACTTTAAGTAGACTCACTTTCAACATGGGCCGTTCCGTCGCATTCCGCTGCAGGGCAATCTTTCGGAGACATGCTGGGCGTGGCTGGCATTGAATCCTGGGTTTTGCCACGAGCCCATACTCGTAGTGCTGCAACGCACCAAATGAAGATCTGAGCTCTGAGTGTTTGGCAACCGAAAAAGAAAAAGAAAAGCAGCCTTGTTACGAGTAGTTGTTTCGCTTGTGGGATATTGTAGAGCTCGAAGGGCGAGCATTGGCCGCTTTACATCCCGATTTGGGAAAATGTGACGAGCTTGACCCAGCCACAGTTTTCGTCAAGGATGCAAACGCTATGAACGTGTTAATCCGTTGGTGGATGCGCGTGGTCCCTTTCCGCTCTTCCGGACCCCCTTGTGATGTTAGACTGCTCCGACGCTGTTAGTCGGATACCCAAGACAGCTTACGAACAGGGCTCATTGGCCGCTCTTGGGTCGGCTCCACGAGGGCGGCCGAGAATTTCGAGGAAACTCGACCCCCGCTGTTGGTTCTCAAGAAGTACGAACAGCAGCACGTTCGCTCGCCCGCCGTGTGAGTTGAGATACTGTTAACAGCCCTCTTGACCAAGTCGCTACTCGTAGGTGCCCAGTGGCCTCTCTCTGTAAGTGCCCAGTGGCCTCTGTATGCGCCAGGAATTTCATGCTGTAGATTGCCATTTAAGAAAGTTTCGTGGCGTACACGGTATGAAAGTCCGGTTTCCATCACCAGTCAACCAGTCAGTATGGGGAAAGTAGACAAGGCGTGCAGACATGAAAGATCAGAATACTGGGCAGCTAGCAAAACGCCTTTCACTTTGAAGTTTCACTAAATCTGCTATCGAAATTCAACAAAACGTGCATAGTACAAGCTCACGTTTGAATTACTACATGTCCTTGCTGGCAAGGCGCAGAATTGCAAAGCGCAACATTTTTCGGACGGCTTTTACACCGAGAATACGGCCTCGCTGCATGCTGGGCCCTATCTGAGCAGCCGTGCTTCTGCCGTTGATGGAATCATTGATGCCATTCATAATCGGCTATTTGGCTCATGGTTTCGTCAGTTGGGCGTCAATTCTCGATTTAAGAACATCCAACCGAGGCCAGGAGAGGCGTTCCTGGCCCGTATCTGTGCACACACCGCGGATACCACGCTTAAATTCCTAGTCCCTCCATGCAGGCACTTGGTAACTTTGCGGTGAGCCATTAGCGGCTCGAGACCCACGGATGGGAAGCTCGCAGGCATGGATGCTCTGCTCAGTGCCCGTCATAAGTGTAGCATTCGCCTGCCAAGCGTGTTTCGACTATTCCCACGACCGGGAACCAACTTTGAATCCCACAATCTAGAATAAGAGAAAACGGACTGGTATTGCGGCACATAAGTGGTCCAGCGTTCTTGCGCTTGCGCCCATTGTTTTCTCAAGTCCGACGGCTTTGATCTAGTCACTTAGTACTTGAAGTCATTCACACGCTGTCAGTTGTCTTTCAAGTCTTCACTGGCTCGCCAACAACAAGCACATTGACTGCCTCGATTATGATTGACTCTCCAGCGCCATAATTAGCGCAGTGAAGCAATTTCGGCGTACGAACAGATATTCTTATAATATCTTCCTCACCTCGGACCCATTTGTCTCCACCGGCTGGCTGCGCCTACGAAGCTGCTTTGAAATCCTTTTGGGACCATAACATCTTAGTTGACGAAACGATAGTCGAAAGCTCCAAATCCTTAGACTTATTCATTGGTTGCAACTGACATTCTGCCGCGACGTCCGACCTTGATCGACGCACTCGATCAAACTGCAAGACAATCAATTACGGGCATCGGGGAGCCTTTCGCTCGCCCAAGTAATCACCCATTGTGGCTATTCAAGTGCTCTCCTACCTGGCCTTACCGCGAGAGTCAGCTCACTCCCATCTGTTTTATCCGGCTCCCTATCGATCTGAGGTTGAAAGGATTGGCCATTCAAGAGGCATCTCTGGCGAAGAGACGGGTGCTACCCACCCTGATAATTGCGTCAGCACTGACAGAGAAACAAGAGGCGGACCTCTATGCGCCGACCTCTGGGACGGACAACAACAAAGGCAGCAAGACTCGATGTCCCAGAGGCCGGCTGCGCCTCATCCTGATACTTCTGGCCATGGCTACAAAACAACATTATCACCGGTCAAAGTCGATCCTGAGCACGGAAATGGCGGCAATTCAACTCAACCAACGCAGGCAGTAGGTGCGCATGCTTCCAGTCAGCTGGCCCAACGAGTTCAGACGTCACCTCAGCCATCCTTACAATCTATACAGTCGGCGGATGACTGGCCAGCACCGCTGCTACTACGAAATTCGGGTGTGTACAGCATCTTAAATCCGACAGAGCCAGAACCCCGTAGACAAAGCCCACAAGCTCGTAAGGCAGATGCGCCTCAGTCTGGATCAGAGCAGCACGTTGATAACTCTCGCCCGTCATCGCGAGATCAATGCACTCTATACAGTCCTCAGCAGCATCGCCAGGAAAGGGCAGAGCAGCAACCCAAAGGTAGAAAGATACCGTCTCCGAAGTCTCCAAGATCTCTTAGCCTGAGCGCAGCGAGTGGTGTATTCTTGCAAAGCACGAAACAGTCGCCCTCAGACCCATACGGTGCTCGGGCAAATACAGTAACGCCAGGGCTCTACGCAGCTGTGTCCATTCCACCTTTTCCTAACCTGCCGCCTCAAACCCAGCATGGCTTGCTCCAAACACCCCCGCCTCTGGACAGACGCCGAAGCGCAGGTGCCGGACCTCTCGTACCGCCCAGGCTGCCTCTTTCTCAAAGTGCGAGCCCGAACACGCTCTATTCGTTAACTTATAGCGCTCAGCCTTCGCCATTGCAGATGGCCTCAGCGGCGCCAGAGTCTTTGTCGCATGGATACTTCCCTCGCATGGCGCACGAAGATCCGCCTCGAGGATTCAGCTCTTCACAAGGCTACCAGCAGCCAGAAGGTCCGTACATCAATCCTCTGCAACCTGGCGGCAATATCACCCAACTCGGGGGACCTTTGAACGAATTTAGAGTGCCCGTGGACACCGTATCAGGATCGAAAGTCGCTGACCACAAGCGTAAACACAATGCAGCTGCTTCCGCAAGATTTCGAAAACGTAGGAAAGAGAAAGAACAGCAAGACGCGGAAAACAACAAGAAGCTGGAGAAGGAGAATAAGGACCTCAAAGACGAACTGAGTGCAACGCAGCAAAAAGTGAAAGAGATAGAGCAGGAGCTCAACTATTATCGCGACGCCTACACGCATGATAGAGGAAGAGAAAGTGGTCTAAAACCATCGCAAGGGTTGTCTTATGCAACGCCGTTACCTTTACCGCCGATACATCAGAGGCCGGAGTCTGCGCACCAGCAGGAGGAGAGGGCCACCAGACGGCGCCGTACGGAAGGCCAAGAAAGCTTTAACTTACCAAGCGCCCCCACGAGCTTTTCGACACCTCGTCAAATATATGCTCCCAGCCATCTTGGAATGCTTCCACAGTTGCGCATGGACGTTTCAAATGCTCAACAGCTCACCAGCGCAGCTCCGCCAATGAGTACATCTCCTGCTATCAACAGACCCCAATACGAGCAGCAACTCTTCAGGCCGGCTGCTCATGGCTTCGATCGCGGCTATCAGAGCAGCATGCCGACGACCTCGTCGTCCAGCTACTCAAATCCCGCACCGAGCGACCGCTCTGGTCAGCAGTAATGACGTGCAACTACTAACTTGTGAAGCTGGAAATGACCTTATTGCCGCCTCCCCATCTGTGGTAACACTTGTACATATAGAATTTGATTCTAGTTAGGTGCGATTTGCGGCTGTTCTTGTTCTCTATCGCGTTGTACCAAAAGAAGTGCATATGCTGGGCAACGGGCGGTAACTGTATCATTATACCCATTTGTTTCTTGGTAGACGAAAATGTGTTTTGTTACGGCGCTCAGGCGGTTAAGTGGTTTATCGGTTGAAAAGACGTTTGTGGTGCTTGTGGAAATGCAGGACGGACATATCGGCGTCTTCTCCATCTTCCATAGCTGTATATAGAACATGTGTATATAGCGGCGTCGGCTGGAGCAGAATACTTTCGGTTAACTACCAAGGGGCCAATAAGTTGAGAGCTTCTTTTTTGGTGGTCGACTACCGAGATATACAATGGTCGCCATCTACGTACGCATAAGGTGGCAAACATGAGCGCCAAGCCCTCTTATCGACATCCTCAATTGAAAGCGCAGTCCAACTAACCAGAAAATGCATTTTCTATGGTGTACGGATTAGATGCTACATTCTGATATCGGAGAAGATGGCGGGGGAACATGGGACGCGCCTTTGACGCCGAGCGGCCCTGGGTCTAGTGCAGCTAGCATCGTTGGCGCGACTGAGGGCATCTCCAGCCTCTAATGATCATGCAGGCCTTCATTTAGACGCGGCTAAATCATCGAGCGCTCTTGCTGACTACATTATATGGCCAGAGAACGGCATTTATTGCCTTTCTGTCGACGAGTGGAGTTGTCGTCGGAATTGCCTTCGACGCAATTTCGGCCGCATGGTTGGCCGCATATTGTGTCTCAATGCTTATTCGGACTTCAAAGTCTCAATTCCAAGCTTCATATGAAACAGCGGTCGCACGAACATAGCATTTATAGAACCCTCGTCCGTCGAATTTATGGCGATCAAGAGCTATACCACTTTCGGCCACCAGGAAGGCGATGGCACAGATTGCCCTATCGGCGAGCTGGATCCCCCGCGTTATCAATCGCTATGTCATCGTGCCCAGCCAATGGGCGAGTGCCAATTCCGTGGCCCGCCAGGTATCTTCCAAGGTAGCTGAACTGCATTCCCCGCATTCTCTTGTCGAACCCTCCACAACCACAACCCCTCGTCCAGTGCGCCGATCAAGTAACCCACTCCTGCATAAGAAAGAGTGCTATTTACCCTTGTCGGCCTCATCCCCACCTCTTCACCCTCCCAGGGACTCTTGTCCTCCTCTGGCCCCGAATGTCTCTTTATAAGCTGTGCTCCCCAGCTCGGAAGGCAGTCTCTCTATTCCAAACCACTTCTTCTATACCTCGCAAATCACTTTTCACATCACTGCCCTGTGGTATTTCGAGACCAGCAGCAAGACATAATATTCACCGCATACCACACACAAGACTACTCAGCACAATGTCCTCCGATCTCTTCGTCGAGCTCACTGCTCCAAACGGAGTGAAGTACAAGCAGCCACTCGGCCTGTACATCAATGGAGAATTTGTCAAGTCGAGCAATGAGCAGAAGCTTGAGACCATCAACCCAACGTACTTCTACCCTTCTCTACCTTCTACTCTGCCCTTGTCAGAGCAACTGTCCTAACTTCTCATGCACAGTGACGAGAAGCCAATCACATCTGTCTACGCAGCCACCGAAAAGGATGTCGACACCGCAGTGGCCGCTGCCCGCGCTGCCTTCAAGAACCCAACATGGAGAGACCTCGCACCAACAGACAGAGGCAATCTGATGTTCAAGCTCGCCGAACTGATCGAGAAGAACGCCGAGACCCTCGCCACCATTGAGACCTGGGACAACGGCAAGCCATACTCCGTCGCCTTGAACGAGGACGTCGCCGATGTCGTCGCTGTGTTCAAGTACTACGCCGGCTACGCAGATAAGATCTATGGACAGGTTATCGATGTTGGAAGCGCGAAGTTGGCATACACTATTAAGGAACCGGTTGGTGTTTGTGGACAGATTATTCCATGGAACTATCCATTGGATATGGCTGCTTGGAAGCTGGGTCCAGCACTCGCTTGCGGAAACACTGTTGTTATCAAGGCTGCTGAGCAGACTCCGCTGTCGATTCTTTACCTTGCACAACTCATTACTGAGGCTGGTTTCCCACCAGGGGTTGTTAACATCTTGAACGGACATGGAAGGGAGTGCGGCAAGGCCATTGCTGGCCATACTGATGTATGTACTTTCCCAGCCACCTCAACGTTTGGCATGAAAAGCAATGCTAATACAAGTCCACAGGTCGACAAGATTGCCTTCACTGGCTCCACCGCAACCGGCAAGGAAATCATGAAGCTGGCCGCCGCAAACATCAAGAACATTACCCTCGAGACCGGCGGGAAGTCCGCTCTTGTCGTCTTCGACGACTGTGAGCTCGACCAAGCCGTCAAGTGGGCACACATCGGTATCTTCTCAAACCAGGGACAAGTCTGCTGCGCCACATCTCGCATCATTGTTCAGGAGGGCATCTACGACAAGTTCATTGAGGAGTTTACCAAGTACGTTAAGGAGGTCCAGGTAGTTGGCGACCCATTCGCCGAGAACACCGCACAGGGTCCACAGGTTACTAAGGCGCAGCATGAGCGTGTCCTTGGCTTCGCACAGAGTGGAAAGGATGAGGGCGCTAAGCTCATTTGTGGTGGAGAGAGCTTTACCGACGTCGGTGATGGAAAGGGTTACTTCATCAAGCCAACCATCTTTGCTGATGTCAAGCGCGACATGAACATCTATAAGGAGGAGGTCTTTGGTCCATTCGTCGTTATTGCTTCTTTCAAGGAGGAGGAGGAGGCGATTGAGATGGCAAACGAGACCATCTATGGTCTTGGTGCTGCTGTCTTCACTCAGAACATTGCCAGAGCACATACTATTGCTCGCAGATTGGAGTCTGGTATGGTCTGGATCAACTCGTCGAACGATTCTGATTTCAGAATTCCGTTTGGTGGTGTTAAACAGTCCGGCATTGGACGTGAGCTTGGTGAGGCTGGTCTTGCTGGATATACCAATGCAAAGGCTGTCCACGTCAACATCGGTACCAGATTGTAAGCTTTAGCAGGGGTTGGAAAAATGAATGCATCTAGCCTAGCGGAGTATTAGCGTATATGAAATGCATATGATACCATTGAAAGAGCACAGTTTCACCCATTCTACTGAGAAGTTAGGTTAACCGGTTTCCTCTGCAGATTTTCCATTTACAAGTTCTTTCGAAGTTTAAATCGGCGCCGTCCTTCTCGTCGCAGTGTTAGCCGGCTTCCCTCACGGAATCCCAATTTCAATATTGATATTCAACTTCTGAAGGCGAACCACAGGCTCAAAGCCAGCACTCAGTACATATTGCGGGTGGCAATTTGCTATTTGATCCAATTGTTAAAAGATTCCAAATCCTATATGAAATTCTTATACTCGTTATTTGCCACCAAATTCCAGCAGTCTGGCACTCTTTCCGTGTCGCGTGGCTCCCTTGTCACCCCAGACCCGTCCCGTCGTGTCGGGTGGAGTAACGGCCTGATGGCACCTGAAGGCTCCCAACCATTCAAAAGTGACGGCTGCCCTAACCACCTTTAGCCGTTGTCAGATAACATCAACAGCATCTCAAGCCCAGTCTAGCAGTAACTATCAACGACCTGCATCTTCTAAGGGCTACAAGGAAAACAATTTCTACATAAAGCAAAACCACACTTACGTCACTGCCACCCATCTCAAAATCTTGAACCTGAATTTTCACATCCCACCTCAACATCAACCCAAGCACTTTCCCACCACTCACATCTCTACCATTCAATATGTCTGAACAGGCAGGCCGCTCACCCACCCCCGAGCTACCAGAGCACACCCGTCCCGAATCCGGCAGCGCCGATTCCCTCATCAAGCACGAAGACTCAATCAAGTACTGGGAAGAGATCGCGCCCGATGTGGATGGTATGCTGGGGGGGTATCCGCATGTCAGCCGGGTGGATATCCAGGGTTCGAGAGCTTTCTTGGTGAAGTGTGGGATAAGTGCTACGACTGCAAAGAAGCCGGAGGTGCGGCTAAAGAGAGCAGCGGGTGGACTGGAGAAGGGGAAGGATGGGGTTGTGAGTGAAGAGGAGGCAGGAAAGGAGGAAGAGAGCAAAAAGAAGGAGGCTGAGGAGAAGAAGAGGTTAAACAGGGTAGTGGATTGCGGTGCTGGGTAAGTGCTTCATGTCTTCAGTTATGACAACTGGGGAGAAAAGGGGTATCACGTGCTTGTGCTCCGCGCCTTCATGGCCCTCCTCGATGGATTATGCTCCCACTACCAAGATATGTACTGACTTCCACTTAGCATTGGCAGAATCACCAAAGACCTCCTCATCTCACTCTCCACAACAGTCGATATTGTTGAACCAATCTCAAAATTCACCGCCTCCCTCACCTCCGTCCCAGGCATCGGGCAAATCTACAACGTGGGCCTCGAATCTTTCATTCCCCCCGCTGGCACAACATATGACTTGATCTGGAATCAATGGTGTCTAGGTCATCTCACAGATGCCCAACTTGTCTCCTACCTCAAGAATTGTGGAAGCCTGTTGACCCGGTCGGAGGATGGAAAGGTCGAGGGTTTGATAGTAGTAAAGGAGAACCTGTCCCCAGCCTTCGACGAGTTTGATGAGACAGATAGCAGCGTGACGAGGACGGAGGAAAAGTTCAAAGCGCTGTTTGAGGAGGCGGGGCTGAGGGTTATCCGGACGGAGTGGCAGAGAGGGTTCCCGAAAGAGTTATTTGCTGTGCGCATGTGGGCACTCAAACCTAAGGTCTGATCATGTTGTTGGTTGGCCTGAGTTTAGCCAATCATTTTAGCATGGAATGACATCTTAGTAAATACAAGACATCGACGGCTTACGAATTGACATATATATTGAAATCCCAGACAGCTAATCGATTAGTACTCTTGAGAAAAATGACCCGCCACCTGTCGAACTAAGTATGGAGTTCCATCCAGTCATTCCAGGAAAGACGAGACAATGCAAGAACTTCAATCTTGACAAGCAAATTAAAATCTCAGAGAACTAACCGATTAGTCCTAATGGAAAGCATGATTAATTACCGACCACAACAGAAAGCCTTCAATTAAGTTGACTTCTAGTGACGTTAACTGGCTAGCACTCATGATAATATATGATCAGAGGACGTTAGTGCTTAAGGCCAGCGGACTAGGATCATACAGTGGGGGTCAGAAGTTTGTGTTGGAAAAATGCGAATACTAACATTACGTACTTCAAGCTGTCCACCGTATGACAAAGCCACGACAACTGAAGTAGTGACTCCAACCAAGATCCATTTCTCGAGCAAGTCTAAGCTAAAAGTATGCCCCTATCAATGAGGGTGCGACTCGCCATTTTACAATGAGAGGAAGGAAATTTCCGTCGATGGCGGCCTCTTCGTCATATTGGCACGCGCTCTGCCGAGCATTGCATTCATCGCCGACCCTGCCGCCTTACGAAGAACATCAATCTCCGGCTCCTCAGAACCCTCAGCTCTCCGTGGAAGCTTCATCTGGGCGAGCTCCCCAAGTAGATGCTGCATTCCCAGTTCCTTTGGGTCCTCCAGTTGCTTCTCCGATTCAAAATCCAGCTTTCGTCTGGCAGCTTCCTTAGCCGAATTTCTCGAGGCCTCCCTCTCATCGAACGACAAGGTCTCCAACATCGTGATCGGCTTTGAATGGTCAGAGGTACCAATGGTTTCGGACCCCTTTGCCCCGATCGCAATGTCCCTCAGAATCGCATTTTCCACCGAAGTCGCATATTCTCTCATGGTCTTCTCGTTCATAGAAGTTGCTCCGCCCTGATCGGTCGCTATACCCTTCATGATCGCCTCAGTGATGGAACCTGCCAGGTGCATGGAAGGCGTGTTGCCCTGATAAGTCACGAAGGTCTTTATTGTCGTCTGGTTCATGGAAGCTGTCTCATTCTCGGAAGTAGACTCCTTCTTAGACATTGCCGCGACTAAAGATGCTGCCACTTCTCTTCCATGAACGATTTCGATGGATGCTACCGCTTCTATAATCTCCTGATCATCTAACTTATCCATGGAAGTTGCCACGCCTTGAAAGGCCGTCAGATTCTTATTGATTTCCCCGCTCGTGGCGGCTACCTCATCAGTAGAAGTAATCCCGTTCTTAGCGATTGCATCGTCCTTGGCAGCAGTTCTCTTCGGAACCGGCTCCTTCGCCCTTCCCTTCATGGCGGCAATGCTCTCCATGTAGGCCTTCTCTGCAGTCGTGATATGCTGAAGATTACCATCCTTGGCAAACTTGTTGACGACCTTCTTGACCACCATCTTCTCGTTGATGACTTCCTCGGTCCAGGTAAGCCCCCTTTCCTTGACCAGCTCCTCCATGCCCATTCTAGTAGCCAGCTCCTTGAAAGGATCTCCCTTGTTATGGGCGTAGTAGAGGAGATTGAGCTCAAATGAAGATCTATCACAGCTGCGCGCGACCACCTTATCCACCACTGTCAACATCTTATCAGCCTGAGCATCATCCTCGACGCCGTTGCTGTCGGCGTCTTGAGCCTGGATCATGGATGACCACTTTCTTCTGGCAGCTTCCTGCTCCATCTTCACCTTGACCGCTTTCTCTTTGGCGAGACGCTTAGCGCGGGCCTCGCAGCTTTGCTTCGCGGTCAAACCGTTGCGAACACTGCTGAAGTTCTCCCACATAGGTGGCGCGTCTGCCATAAGTGCTGCCTGCTTCTCAAGCCTCTCGTGATTTGCCTCAGCCATAGCGAGTTTCTTGTTAGCCATGACAAGTTTAAAATCCAAGATGGATAAAGTTTGGGCATTTGCTGCGATGGCTGCAGCGTTGAGAATATCTTCGGCTCCTGGGGGAGCGTAATCGCCGAGACTGTTGAGATAAGTTAGTGCCTGGCCCCAAACCTAATAATTGTGCCCGTTTGTGAGGATGACGCTGAAGATTGGGCTGGGTTCATCGTCGATGGCGCCGAAGGCACCAGGCTCGCCCAGAGAGTTTGTTGAGAAATGGTGGGTGAAGAGACTTACATCATAAACGGTCTGTCCTGTTGCAACGCCTTGAGGTCAGCCTTAAACACGGCTAGTTCCTTGCCATAGAAGTCGTTCTCCAGTTCTGCAGCAAGCATGGACATCTCTCCAAATGGGCCCTCGTCTCTGACGTCAGCTAGCTCATGTGCAGCTGTGAGAATTTCCTCGATCTCCGTGATTCTTGCTTTGACCTTCGGGACTTCATCTACGATAAATCCTCTGACTTCCTGAACAGTTTCGAAGAACTAGTCTATTGATTAGTATGCCTGCTATCTTCCTGCATGCTGTCGGTGAAGTTCAGTGAAGACTTACGCAGCAGATCATATCTTCCCACTCCTCCATAAACATCCTCTTCGTCATACTTTTACCATGATGAGCACCACATCCACAAACATCTCCATGCAGCTCATTATACGCCTTCCACTTGGTCCAAAGCTCAGTGAGTTCTTTGCACTCAGCGATTTCCATGGGAACCAGCTTGGCAAGTGCTGTGACAAAGGCGTACGCCTCCCGAAGCTTCTTCTCAATCAAACAAGCAGGGTTAGCAGCCGAGCACTTCTCGCACCCCTTCTTCTTCGAAGCCTTCTTCCCACGACCCATCTTGGCAAGCTTATCGGTCTTTTTTAAGCCGTACTTGTATCTCTCGCCGACTTGGGTACAAGGACAGACGTGCTCTGTCGGAATATCCTTGGTGTCTTCCTGGAAGGAGACACGCTGCTGAGATCTTGCTAGAAGGAGCTGAGAGGCTGTTGAGCTAGCTTCTGCTTCCTTATTTGCTGTTGGATGTTGACCTGCTGACTCTTCAAGATGATTTGACGCCGTGTCGTGGTTTGAACAATCGCTGCCGGAGCTCACTGGCGACGAAGGCGCTGATGGATCGACAGGTGTTAAGGCAATTCCTGTGTTCTTAAAGTACTTGTCAAGCCATATAGGTAAGTCTGCGGTGTTTCTGATGTTGTCAATCTGATTCGCAGATGCTGGAAGTTTTGATGTCGCTGATGTGTGGAGAGCCGCTTTCTCAAGGTTGACAGAAGTTGAAGAGGACATTGTGGCAAGAGATCGGAATCGCTTATCTAATTAACACGTTCCGACTGTTTGGGCAGGGATCGCAAGCGAGAGTACTTTGTTGAAGATGTGGTGCCCGCAGAAACGGAAGTATAGCCACCAGCTGGGACGTGGCTTCCTCTTTCGTCGGGACACTGCCAACAGAACCCCAACCAAGCGGCGCGAAAGCTACAGCCGCGTCACCAACCTCAATAATGTGAAGACGTATCGTGAATTCGAAGCTTTAATTCCTTCTTCAAAACCTAGCATAAAGCTAGATTGTAATGAAAGAAAAACCCTCCCCAATCAAAACCAAAAGGCAAACAAGAATGGATCCTCAGGAAAACTTCGAAACGCTTCAGTTCTCCGAAGATTGCCTTAACGTCATGAACTATGGCCCGGTAATGCTGAGTCGTGTAGAGCATTCTGCGAAAGAGTTCTCTCGGGGAGGATGGGGCCTTTGCAAAGAGTGAATGATGTGTGTTATAGAGTAAGAATACCTGAGAGGGTGTTGTCTCGACCTCAGGAGAGCCGAAAGCTGCTGGGAAAGGAGGAGAAAGGAAGGTTGGAATGTGGGAAGGGAGTGAATTATATATGGTGTCCTCACCTGCTAGTGGGATCACTCCAGACTGGGGCGCTAAGCGTATCTGGGACGAGTTTCGCGAGCTGTGGTTGACGCTCGGCAGTATCACGGCTAAGCCTATTCAGGACGGGTTTAGGCGAACTGAGGTCCCGCCACCCAATTGGCCATCGCTAGCAACAACTTCCATCACCAGAGGGCAAGGGTTAACGATGACGAGTATACCTGTGCCGACATAAGCAAGGCCCGAGACGACGCCCTCACCTGCGATTGAGCGTGGACTAAGATTAGACACCGTCTAGAGTCTGCAATGATAATAAACACTTCAAATAGGAGATTCCATTTTGTAGATGATCAATGCAAATAAAGCCTCGTTCAATCATGACTTCATTGCATTCTAGGATATCGTGATACAACCTCACCTAATTCTCTATTACAACCGTGCAAACCCCCACCGTCCTACCCAAGCACACCACTATTCAAGCACCCTAACATACGGCGCAGGAAACAGCCCCTTCCTCCCCATGTAACTCCCAAAGAACCAATCTGTATTGACATCCACGCACTCGCCCACCTGCGCACCCCTCGGAAAGGCTAACTCGCCCTCGCCCTCCCTTTCATTCTCAGAAGGCCACCAGCTCCACATCGCGACAGTGCACATCCCGCTTCCACCGTCGAGAGGGAAGTCGTTGGTCAACCCAGGAATAGTCTGCAATGCGCTCCAGGTGTGCAAAGTCACGGGCACAGCGACGTCAGAGGACACGAGACGCGCTTTGGTGCCGGGACCCCAGGACCATTTGTGTACCTCGACACCGCCGGTGCTGGCGGACGCAAGTGGCGGCAACATACTAGCAGGCGACTGCGGCAACCTGACGTTCTCCATCGCAAGCGTCCACCCACCAACAAGGTCCTTCAACACCACACGCCTCTGGCCGCCCTGCAGATCCTCAAAGGCCAAAACAACCATCCGATGCCCTCTCAAACAGCGTCTCCACCCCTGATGACCATTCTCAGCACTTATCCGCCTCTTCTGTACTAAGCCACGATAACAAGGATCACAGATATCATAATCTCCCACCTCACGATTCACCTGGCCATCTGTCAGAGCAGAGGAGCACTCATAACAATGATACCTAGGAGCCTGCGGCTGAATAGGCAGATGACAAATATCACACAAACACTTGAAGCTCAGGGGCTTGAAAGATCCATACTCCGCCGCATTGCTGCTTCGCAACAACGATGCATGCGTAGGTGGTGGGTGAGCATACACTGGGCTCCTGACCTCGTCTTCTATCGCCGCACCTATCGTGCCAGCCGATGAGGCTCCAGGGACTGAGGAGCCGGGCTTGTCGTCAGGGGCATACAATAGTGGCAGGAGGGCGTGAGAACAGCACTGTCCACGATTAACGCAGCTGTTGCAGAATCCCCAGTCGCCTTCATTGCAGATGTGGCAACGCCAGAAGCACTCATTTGCCCATGCTTCACAGCCTGCGCAGAAGGCTCCAGATTGCAGTCGCTTCACAGGATCTTCTGTCGTCAAGGTTCTGCGACCTTCTGCGCCGCCAGGGATCATGGCCGGCGGGGCATAACGCTCCGCATACAGCATGTGTGGTGGCTCGGGATTAGGTCCAAGTTGTCCCCAACCCCGCATCTTGGAGAACCTGATGAATGCTGCGTCGCCGAAGCCAAACCAGTGGAGGCAGCCAAGGCCCCGACGATAACATGAGAGGCAGAGGTTGTAGGTGCCGTTGAGGCAGATGGAGCAGGAATAGTGTAAGCGGTATTCGATGTGCTGCTTCCGGCAGCGGTTGCAAGATATGGATGGTTCAGGGTAGCGTGCAAGATTACGGTGATTGGAGCCGGCTGAGGATGAAGAAGTAGGTCGCGATGCGGCGGAGAGAGACATGGCACGTTCTATGGCGGATGAGTGGTGCGCTGAGGTGGGTGGGGTGATGGATGTTAAGTTTGAATAAGGCTCAAGGTGAGAAGAGAGCTGCGTTGGTGTTGAAGGGACAGCAGCAACGTTATGCACAACAGAGTTCTGAGACGTGGCACGAGCATGACCTTGATGAGGAGCTTCCATCTCGACTGCGTTAGATTGAGAATGGGTGCGTAAATAAGGTCTAGCTGATGCGTCTAGCTCTGTGGGGGGGTCCCTATCCTCGAGATCTGCGACGATACGAGTTGGCTGAGATCGAGGTGGTAAAGATGGAGGCTGTCTTCGTCGTTGGCTCGCAGCAAGCTCTGATACGACATCAGCCATCGATGCGCTAGTTGGCACCACGCCTGGTGTTGGCTCAGAAGTTGTAGGTGCTTCCGCACTAGGTCTTGCCTGAGCAACTTCAGCAGGCCTGCTGCTAGAGTGGTCAGACATGTCGGTTTGTGATCTTCTCATTGCGCGAATATTGGGAGATGCAGATGGTGTTGGAGAGGTGGCACTCCTTCTGCTGTGACGAGACGTCTCTCTGGACCGACGTCTTGTTGAGCCTTCGTCACTGGAGTGCGGTTGTAGATGTGGCCCAGTTCTAGGTCCAAGACGCCTCACCTCGTCTGGCTGTCTGGTGGAACTCAAAGACCTCGCATGAGCTCTACGATGCTCAGTTCTGGGAGGATAATGCGAAGAAGGTCTTGTTGGCGACTGATTGGCAGGCTCAGATCTTCTCTCAGCACGAGTGCTTGCACTTCTCTCTCGTGTTCTGAACTGAGCAGCTGCGGACAGAGGCACAGTTGTCGTGCGTTCCTCCTGCCTTCTTCGAAACGCCTCGGCTATTCGCTGGCTGATGTGGCTCTCTTGGTCGGCATCGATATTCTCGACATCGATGCCATCGAGCAGACCCTCATCCCGAATCTGCCGCAAGATCTCTTCTTCCACCTCTCGGGTATCAACGTCGGAAGTGCTGATCAACGAGCGCAACGAGGACTGATGCTCGATTTGACGAGCAGCAGTTCTGTTTGCCTCATCATTTCTCCTCTGTATTTGGTCTTGTCTTCTTGCCGCCGCTTCTTCAGCACTTCTCTCCCTTCTCCGTATCCTCTCTCTATCTTCTCGCGCAGGACCAGGCTGCACAGTTGGCAGACTGGATGTGCTTCCTTCTTGCCGCTCCACCCTTCTCCGTCTGCCTTCCCTAGCCTCCCCGCCACTGCTTTCCGCAGCGTCTCTTCTCCTCGACTCTCTGATCACCATCACCCTATCACGACTTATATCGCGACTACTATCTCTTTCCCTTGTACTTCTGGCAGCCAATCTTGCCCTCTCCTCCCTCCTGCGCCTCCTTTCCCTTCTCTCTTCTGGTGTCTCTACGCCCACCTCTCTCAAGCTCTCTGCCTGAACTTGGTGTACCAATCTCCGATCCTCATCTTCCATCCTCCTCTCTCTCATTGTCTTTTCTCTTGCTTCAATCTTTGGCAGCACGTCGTCGCCGGGTTTGTATTTCGCTTCCACCTCCAGCTTCTCCTCGTCACTTCTTCCACGACCGGGATGCGCTGTGAGGAACATCTCCAGCAGCGTCGTAACCGTCGCATTCTTCCTCGTATTTCGCACAGCAGCACGACATGATGGACAAGTGAAGGGCGTAGGTCCAGACGGACTAGGTGGGTTGGGCGACTTCTGGGCAGAATTGAGTTGGAAAGCGAACCATTCTTTCAAACATGCGCCGCAGAAGGTATGAAGGCAATCGAGGAGGGTCAAGGGTTGGTATAGGACCTCAGTGCATATCTGTTGTAGAAGAATTCATCAGTATATTGTCTATGTCAAACTACCTTCATCGCCAATCAGTTGTCATGACGCGCAACAATCCTTCGTTCTCGAAATAGGATCTGGCAGTTCCACCGCGCGGCCGCTGTCTGATAGATGAAAGGCGGGGAAGATTGCCACTCACAGAGCATGTCAGTTCTCGCTCCAGATCCAGGCCTTGCTTCGAGATCTCCGTCGCCATGCTTAGGGTATTATAGGTTGATCTGATATGAAACTCGGCGGCATGGTAGAGATGGCGCTTATCCGAGTATTGAATGCCAATAAGCCAATACGCCAATACGCCAATACGCTAATACGCTAATACGCCAATACGCCAATACGCCAATACGCCACTACGCAAGTTGACCCGCCAGCGGCGGCTGCGCGCCTGTCGCACTGAGAGTTGTGGCAATTAGGTGCAGGGGTAGGGACTATAGGAGAAGCTCAGCTTAGTCATGCTTTCTATCTTTATCTTACTTTACTAATGCCAAAGCGCTCATTACTTTCTCTAAACCGCTTCTAGTTATGGGCCAGTAAAAAGTCTATCTTCTAGCTTTAGCGTAGTAGCTTAAATCACTTTCGTGAGATCACTAGTCTTCTACCCAGGAACCTTTTAGGCTCTATGTTAGCAATCTGGGAGCCCAAACTCATCAGAAAACCTCATTATAGCTAGGCGGATGATCAGATAGCCCGGAGCTCTCTGAAAGCAAATAACTACTATATCCAGTTCGGAAGGTGTGGTGTCCCTATTGCCGCAGATTGAAGCATGTTTCACGGACCTTGAGCCACAGTATTCGTGGCCTGCGATCCACACAAAACCCGCTGGAGAAGCACCCAATCTCTTGATATAGAATAACAAGTACAAGATTTGTTTGTGAAGTCTGTCTGTCCTCAATATTGTTTGCTAAAGATCTGCTATATAATAGAAACTAGCTCCTTCAAGTTCATAGCTTACGTTGTAACTTACCGTGGGAGTGCAACGCAAATGAGAAGCTTCACCCGGCCTTAGAGTGATGTCCTGGAGCTTCCCGCGGGCGGCAACGCGGAAAGCCTATTTTCCACGCGTTCATTGCAACGTTAGCACCAGTTAGAACTAGTCAGCAGCAGTTAGCAACAGTTAGCACCAGTTAGCACCAGTTGGCGCGAGGCTGATACAACGCAAACCCACAAACCCGCAAAAAGACATCCGCTCACTAAGCCCAGTTCGACAGTACAAGCAACAAGTCACTTGGCGGACTTGTCTTCCTATCCACCACAGTTGACCCTTAAAGCTTGGGAGGGCAATCGCATATCATCGTGTCTGTCAAATACCATCATCACAATCACTGAGAACTCCTTTTTCGTTGTTTAACTACGAAAAAGGACGCTGGCGCCCTTTTACCAAGACCGTCCCACCCGAGGAACGACCAACAAGGTGGCAGCAACAAAGCACAAGTATACGTGGTGCGGATAACTTCACGATGTCGAGGTTAAAAACGGCGTGGACAGCGGCTATTCTGTTCCTTGTTCTTGTCTGGACAGTCTTCTTTATCCAGCATCCTGGAGGAGTCAGGGTACGTTTAGCCAAATCGCGTCTTCCTAACACGGCCAGGGTGGTACCTTGATGGGTGTGGTGTGGGTGGCTGCAGCTAACAACCATGTCAGCAGCAAAGTGATGCATCGATCGAGAAAATGAAGCAAATTATCAAGGACGCGAAAAACATAATGGATCCTGTAGCTTCAGCTTCTCCTGTATTTTCGGTTTCTCCTGCAGTCTCAGTTGCTCCCGCGGAACCTATTAAGACTGAGACGCAGCAAGCCGACCCAGTTGAGGATGAAGCAGTCGTTGAGAGCACACCAGAGAAGAAACAAGAGGAGACACATGACCCAAATGATGATCTACTGGAAATCGCTCCTGAAGTGAACGACAAAACCGCTGAAGAGTCCGCCGACGGGAAGCGAGCAGCATCGATAAATCGTCGCACCGATGATGCGGCCAGACCAGCAGCACCAATCCCAAAAGTCGTCGCGATCGACTCCAACTTGAACCCCGCAGCCAAAAATGAGCGCCCATTGATTTTGTACGCATATTCACAATCCGATACTGCCGAAGGCAACCTCCGTTTCTTCATCAAACACGCCCTCCATGGCCGCGCAGACTTCATATTCATCATCAACGGCGAATCACCGCAAGCCCTCGAGATCATTCCCGATAAGTCAAATATCAAGATCGTAGAGCGTGCGAATGATTGCTACGATTTGGGTGCCTATGCAGAGGTCCTTCAAAGCGACGGAAACCTATACAAAAAGTACAAGAAGTTCATCTTACTGAACGCCAGTGTTCGCGGCCCTTTCATGCCTGCATGGACAGAAGCCTGCTGGATGGACGCCTACCTCAACAAAGTCACCGAATCGACTAAGCTGGTAGGGATGACCGGCAACTGTCTCCCCCAATTCCACGTCCAATCCATGATATGGGCCACCGACTCTGTGGGCATCGATCTCCTGCTGCACCCACCCCAGCCTAAAGTCCTTCCCGAGGGCTTCCCAGCAAACTACACCGAGGTAGGCATCAACGGGTGTTTTCACGACTGGTCGTCCGCTGTACATGCCGAAATATACTCTACGCAGATTATTAGAGATGCGGGGTATAAGGTGGATGTCATGATGGCGGCATTCCATAGTGATAAGGAGTATATTCAGCATTGTGATAGGGGGGCCAATGGCGATGTCCTGTGGAATGGGTTTTATTTTGGGACGAATGTCCATCCCTTTGAGACGATATTTATGAAGACGAATCGTGATATTGATCCGGTTTTGATGAGGAAGTTGAGTGAGTGGGTGGAGGGGAGTGGGTATAGTAGTTACGAGAAGTGCGGCGCTTAGACCACGAGAGAAGTGGAATCAAAACGGTGACGAAGGGGACGAAGCAACGAGAGCATGGAAGAGGTAATGTGCGATATGACATGATCGGCAAAGGCTATCATCTGAATAAACGGATGCTAAAAGTCGAGTTGGCTAGAGCAGCCGCTTGACAAGGCGTTGGCCACGGTGGGTAGGAGGCGTTCTGGTTGTGCTTAAGGTCTACTTAGTAGAGCTCGATCCATTACCTGGATGTGTATTATGTACTGTGGAGTGCGAAGATATCCTATTGTAATTACATTTCACATTACTTCGTGAAACATTGCTTGGTGCTCTAGAAGCTTGTGCCTGATTGTTGCAGTATGTTTGCTGGCACGTTAGAATCGATGAACACCTAAGCGTTTGGCCACAAGCGCAACAGGCCGAGAAGCAATAGAGGTGCCTTGATGATCATCTAACACAGCTTTAAATTCTAACTACCCTAATATAAAACAACAGCTTTTTAAGATGTACATTTATTGGCGGATTGGCAAAGACTCCTTAGCCTCAACCTCCTGGCCCTCAAAAGCCGGAAGTTCAGCCTGGATATCAGCCCAAGTCTTCTCATCAGCAACCATCTCCTTAATCGCCTTAACAATCGTGTTGACATCCGCTCTAACCTGCTTCGTCGAGTCTCTGTCTCTAAGAGTGAAGGTGTTATCCTGCACAGACTGGTAATCAACAGTGATACCGAAGGGAGTACCGAGCTCATCGTTACGGGAGTATCTGCGGCCGATAGACGCAGTAGAGTCGTCAACACGGACAGTGACGCCAACAGTACGGAGCTTGCGGGAGAGCTCGACGATAAGCGGCTTGAAGGACTTTTCGTTGGAAAGCGGAACGAGGAGAACCTTGACTGGCGCGACGATAGGTGGGAAGGAGAAGACGGCTCTAGCCTCGTCACCAGACTCGGCACCACGGTTCCAGTAGGTGTGTTCGAGGAGAGAGTACAAGATACGGCCGATACCGAAGGATGGCTCGATGACGTTAGGAGTGTACTCGCGCATGTGCTCAGTGCGGGTTCTGCGTTCAATCTTCAAGAGATCCTTGGTAAGCTCGACAGAGCCAGCAGCAAGGCCTGGTACCTCGAGAGTGAACTTGCCCTCGGTCTCGAGAGTCTTGGCGTAGGCCTCGCGCTGCTCCTGGGTGGTGGCCTGGAGAGCAGCCTCGACAGTCTTGTTGTCCTTCTTGAAAAATGGGCCGAACTTCTTCTTGTCTGGGTCAACGACGTACTCGTCGATGACGAGCGGCTCATCGAGCTTCTCGCGGACGAAGAGCTGGGCGCCGGTCTTCTTGGCGTGGACGGACAGATCATAGGCGGAGCGGTCGGCACAGCCAACGCACTCGATCCAGCCGTAGGAGGTGAGGAGCTCGGCGTCCCAGCAGTCGGCGGCGTAGTGAGCCATCTCGTTGGCCATGTGCTGGCGGAAGCGAACCTTGCTCTGGTCAATACCGATCTTCTTGAGGAAGAGCTGGACACGGGCCAAGAAGTAACCCAGAGTCTCGTTGTCGACGATGCCCTCAGAAACGGCCTTGCCAATGGTCATCTTGGAAACGTCGGTCTTGCCAGCAAGCTGGGTGTGACGGTTGAGGAGGACAAGCTCAACATCCTTGACGTCGTTGAAGCGGGTGTGCTTCTTGCCACCGTTTGGATCGACGTAGTGCTCGATCTCAGCCATCAAGAACTCACGGACACGGAGAAGACCAGCGCGTGGAGCAATCTCGTTTCTGAAAGACTTGCCAATGGAGGCAGAGGCGAATGGCATCTGGTTCTGGTTGAACTCAAGGAGCTTCTTGAAATTCAAGAACTGGCCTTGAGCAGTCTCTGGGCGCAAGTAACCTGGCATGATACCAGATGGGCCGATGGCGGTCTGGAACATGAGGTTGAACTCGATTGGTGGCTCTGGCAAGACACCAGTGTTCGGGTTAGTCAGGTTATACTTCTTGATGAGCTCACCGAGCTCAGCACCGTTGTAGTTATCGATCTTCGCCAAGACCTCCTCGTACTCCTGGACAAGGTGATCCTCCATCTTAGCAGCCGAGATATCCTTGACCTTGCGCTTCTTCTTCGATGGATCGGCCTCGGTCTCCTCGATCTTGATACCGCGCGCCTGCTTATCAGCCTTCAGTCTCTTGGACATAACCTCCTCCACGAAGTGGTCAGCTCTGATGATCTCGCCGTTCTTTGGGTCCTTGCACATCCAATCCGAGAACTTGTCGACGTGGCCGGAGGTCTTAAGGACCTCATGTGGGGTCAATGCTGTGCAGTCGAGCTCCAACATGTCCTCCTCGAGGACGAAGTGCTTACGCCAGACCTCGATGATGTTGGCCTGGAGGGCGCAACCCGGTGGGCCGTAGTCGAAGAGACCGGCGACACCATTGTAAATCTCAAACGATGGTGTGTAAAAGAGACGGCGTCTCAAGAGGGAATCGAGAGTTGGCCGATCGAGGGGCTGGCCCTTCATGGTAGTTGCGTCCGACATGCCTGCGCCGACTTTGGAGTTTCTTGCGGGCTTGTACTTTCCGAACCGTGGTGTTGTGGTTGTAAATTGTTTGCGCGCAAAAGCGAGGGTGGTCGTCGAGGACTTTTGTTTATAAACGGACTGCACAAAGCTCTGGAAGATGCGCATTCACAATGACTGGACCGTGAAGATCCAAGAACAAGCGCGTGTCTGTATGGAGGGGTAGACAGGCGGGTGCGGGGTGAAAGAGGCTAAAAAATAGTTCTTGGCATTTACCTCGATTGTGACTCGACAGCCAGACGCAGCTGTCCGCATGTGTCTCCAGTGAACTGATTATCCGGCGGAATTGTTCTTCCGCCTCCGCATAATTTTCTGGCCGATTAAGTGCTGATAGCAAAATAATCGCGAACACCTTGGAGCTTCTCCAGACCATAACCTGAACATATTCCCCATTACAACCTCCACAATGGTCGCAAAGAAGAACAAGCCGCCTTCCGCAAAGGCGCATCTGCCGTTTATTGTCGGTAACAAGTTCAAGCGCCAGGATCTCCATGTCAAGCAAAAGAAAGCCAGAGATAGCATCCGTCGCGATGAGCGTTTCAAGCGCAAGAGAGAGGAGGATAAGAATCCAGAGCTCCGTCGTGAGCGTTTGGCACGCAACGTGCCAATGACTATCGATAAGAAGCGTGTGTGGGACGACGAGGAGGGCGATGGACTGAACGTCTCTGTCGATGTTGAGCAATTACGCCGCCGTCGCATGGAGGCCGCCGAGGCAGCAGACGCCATGGATGAGGACATGCCGGAGGAGGAAGGCCCAGAATCTGACGACGATGCCGATTCTATGTTGGGAGACTCCGACAATGAGATGGAGGACACAGAGCACTCGCGCGCTAGATCGGTATCAGCAGCACCATCTGTCGCCGTGTCCACCACATCCACCACCACCAACCTCGACCTCACACCCGAATCCCTCGCACTCAAGTTCCCAACCCTCTTCACTGACGAGGCACCTCCAACACCAAAAATCCTCGTCACCACATCCCTCAACTCCACCCTCCACGCCGAAGCCAACCTCCTCTGCGGCCTCTTCCCAAACTCCGTTTACATCCCTCGCTCAGCCCACAGATACGGCCACAAGTTCTCCGTCCGCGAAATTGCCAAGTTCGCCACAAACCGCAACTACACTGCGCTCGTCGTCATGAAGGAGGACGCCAAGAAGCCAACTGGAATGTCTATCGTGCATTTGCCAGCTGGTCCAACGCTGCACTTTTCCATTGCGAACTGGGTTGAGGGCAAGAAGTTGCCGGGACACGGAAACCCAACGAACCACTACCCAGAGCTCATCCTCAACAACTTTCGCACACCCCTAGGTCTTTTGACGGCACGTCTCTTTTTGACGCTCTTCCCGCCACAACCGGAATTGCAGGGTCGTCAGGTCGTGACGTTACATAACCAGCGTGATTATGTCTTTGTGCGCAGGCACAGATACGTCTTCAGAGATAAGCGTGCTACTGAAAAGTCAGTCGTTGGACCGGATGGGGAGAAAGTGCAGGGTGTTGAGGAGATCAGAGCTGGGTTGCAGGAGCTGGGTCCACGTTTCACTTTGAAGCTTAGGAGGGTTGATAAGGGAATCGGTCGGGCTGGTTCCCAGGGAGACGATGGGCTCCAATGGGAGTGGAAGGCGCATATGGAGAAGAAGAGAACTAGATTCAATTTGTAAAAGAGTGGCCGGTTTGCTTTCTTGTGTGAGAACAATGGAAAACTGGGATACGATGGAAGATACTCCGGAGTTGCATTTACGGCGTCTCGGGTGGGAGCAGGCGTTGCGAGTGAAAAGAGCATGCTCGTTTATACCATGTAGCGGATCAAGAAGAACTCGAATTGAAATACCACGATTTAGTGTCATACATTTGCTCTCAGAATGGTCTGCTGAGGCCAATACGTTGGCATCTCACAAGCCTTACGTATACAGTAACATGTACCATGCCCATAGGAAACCAATCTTTTGGCAACATATCGCTTACTGTGACAGACGGCAGCGCACACCAACCACCAGGGGAGCCGATACTCATGCGATTTACCGTGGTTGTAAAGCTTGAGACACGATGCATCACAATAATGAACTGAAAGTCAAAAACTTTTATTGGGATACTGCAACGCTTTGGTCTAGCTATTCTACATGCTTAAACGCCTGAAACGCTTAAAGTCACTGGCCGATAGAAGACACCTCTTCGCTTAGGAGATAGTCTTCTCAACCATGGTGATACCATACTTCTTCAACTCCTCCATCAATGGGTCGTTGATCTTGCTAGTCATTGGTGCAATAACACCCTTCTCGGAGATCGTTCCATTAAGTACCTGCTTAACAGCAACACCACATGGCACACCAACAGTCTTCGCCATGGCAGAGTAGCCCTTTGGATCACCGTACTCGCAAAGAGTGGATGTGCGTGTCTCACGCTTACCATCCTTGTGTTCGATCTCGAACTTGTGCTGGAGCATGACGAAATCGCGCTCGCCAGCCTCGAACTGCATCTTCTTCTCGAGGGTAGCGCAGAGGGTGTCGAGTGGGTTTCCGCGTGGGATGATCTTCTCATCAGAGAAGATGCCGACCCACTTCAGGCCAGCAAGAATGCGCTTCTCCTCCTCGGTAGAGTTGAAGGTGACCTTGGACTTGATAGCGGTCTCGAGATCGGCCTCGGATGCAGACTTGGCAGCGAGGATCTGGGCGGTGGCCTCCTTCCACGAGATTGGGGCATCGAGGTAGGATGCTGGTGCGTCCGAGAGGAAGCCCATGTCAACGAGGACCTTGATGAACTCTGGGAACCCTTGATAACGAAGGGTGCCGCGGATGATAGTCTGTGCCTCTGGGATGTTGTAACGCTCCTTGTATGGAGTCGAATCACGGTTTGGGTATGCAACGAAGGCATAACCTGGATAGATGAAGTATGGCTTGGCGGTGGCCATCAAATCCTTAGACTCAATATCCACAATCTTTCCATCCTTGTAGTAGCGGGCTGCGTTGCGGAGTGCAAGCAGGACGCCGCGGGAGGACCAAGAGAACTTGTAGCCGAGCGGGTTGTCAGAGTCCTCTGGTGCTGGGAGTCCACCACAGTACGAAAGGAAAGAGAGGATTTTTCCACCCTCAGCGTGCACCTCCTCGATGGTCTTGACAGCATACAAGTGGTCGATTCCTGGGTCCAACCCGATCTCGTTCATCACGGTGATACCGGCGTCCTTTGCAGCCTGGTCGAGCTCGAGCATAGCTGGGGAGACGTAGGAGGTGGTGACAACGTGCTTCTTGTTGCGGATGGCAGACTTAATGACAGTGGCGTGGAAGGTGTATGGAATCAGGGAAATGACAAGGTCGTGCTTTGCGACAGCGGCATCAAGGGCCTTCTCATCGGTAACATCGAGAGAAATTGGGTGTGCGTTCTTGACGCCCTCAGACAGCTTCTTTGCGCTCTCAAGAGTGCGACAGGCTGAGCTGTGTTAGGTGACCGGTGGAGACTGAAGTTGTCGGATTGGTGTATATCTTACCGACGGAGACCTCGATGCCAGCATCGCTGAGAACATCAAGAGTTGGGCGGGTAACAAAACCCGCACCGAGCATAAGAACCTTCCTGTTGTCCATTAGAGATGACGTTGTTTGGATATGTGTGTATTCACTCACTTATCCGCGAAAGACATTTTTGCAGGTAACTTTAGAAAAAATGTTGTGTGACTCTAAAGGTGACTGACTGGCAGACAATTGACTATAGAGCTGTCAAGGTGCCCAGCATAGCGGGGCAGAGCCGTAATCGGCGCCAAAGCTATGATGGCATCATGCAAGGGTCCACCAATCGCCCTTATCGCACGGAGTATTTAGAAAAAAGGGGAAGTGCCAGCTTTGAGTCATAGAGACAACACAACTTTATATCGGGGTAGATTTCTATCTAGCATTAAAATTTCCTTAAAATTTCTCCTCTATCTCCTTGTATCCTACAGCCCACTCCTTCCCTATGCAGGGACAATTACATGCCAGCCACACCTCTACCAACGGCGCCAGCAATCTCGCTGAAGATGACTCCCTTGAAAATCGCCGGTGGAACTTCTCCAGCCCATTGTCCGACATCCTTCATCCTCGCAAGCCATGCCTTCTTCTGCTCGTCGCCTAGCCGTTCCCATGTCTTTCCCTCGGCAGGTCCATGTAGTTCCTCGTCATGAAGATGCGCATAGATTTTGGCCTGAATATCTTGCTCAACCGCCTCCTTGGCCTGCTCAGTATCGTCCCTGTTGAACGAAGCCAATCTGTCCTCTTCTACGCCTTCATCTGTAGAATCTAGAGTTGATGGGCGGATGATGATATGCTGTCCATCTGCGCTTTCTGATCGCAACGAGTCGAGGATTGAAGCAATTGGATGCTCCGCAAACTCCTTCAATGTGGGAATGCTGGAAGTGCTAATGCCTCGCTGGTCTGCGGTCCATGGCTGATTTACCGGATCCTGAGAGAGGAATCTAACCACAATCGATGGCAAGTTCTTCTCCGCGTTGAACAACTTTGGGCTTCTGCCAGCCAGCTCGAGAATGATTTGAATGAGAGCGGCAACCATAATCAATGACAGAGTGGCCAAAATACCTGTGCCCTTGATTCCCTCTACATACGGCTGCAGGGCAACCTTGTAATGAGGGCTCTCTTTGTCTCTGTAGATTGGGATGGACTGGACAACGACCGTATTTCCAACGCTGACACTGGCTAGTCGCAAGATTTGTGGCATCCTTGCCTTTGACAATGAAGGTGGGACGAACTGGAAGGCAATACCGGTGATCTGCATTGGATGAACATCCTTCTCGCATATCAACAACCGTGGCTGAGTCACAATGGCAGTTCCTCCCACAATCTGGTAATCCATTGCTGCAATAGAAATGGACGCTTGATCAGCAATAGCCAACACGAATTGTGTGTTCTCTTGCTTTCCTCCTGCAACCTCGGCTGGGTGTAAGTTTGCCACAGCAAACCCGGTGGCTTGTTGCACCTTGTTCTTTCCCTTGCGTGGAAGCGCCAGAGTCTGCGCTACTCGCGCGGTTGGTCCGTCGGTCGCAGCCATGATTCTTAGAATACGAACAACTGCTCCTCCTCTTTGTGGATTGTTTATCAAGACTGCAATGAACTCTGGCGTAATGAAGCGAATAGAGCGGAAAGCCGGCAGGGGCTTGATACCTTGACTGAGACCTGGAATCTCGTAGATACACAGCGCATCCTCGGTATCTGTCCTGTTTGATATCGTCTTCAAGAAGATTTGCGACGCGTTGCAGTATGCAATCATGTACTCCTCTGGCCCGATCTGAATTATGTCAACATCCTCGGCTTCTTGATCGAGCTGCAATATTCCCCTAGTTCCCTTGGACTTTGGAGTGGTTAAGGAGTCGAAAATAACCAATTCGTTTGGCTCTCCAAAACCGGTGGCCGCAACACCAAGCTGACTTCCGTCTGGGCCCGGCCTTGAGAGTCTCAGAACGCGCTGATACGTGGCCTTATCTGTGCTTGTGAACAGCTTCGCGCGCGACGCTTCCTCGATGCTCGTCTTTCCTGCCTTCTTGCCCAAAGCATACATTCTGAAATGCTCATTGTTTCCCTTCTCAGCATCCTTTGGATTGGAGTTGACTCCAGCGTAAACGAATGTATATCCACCCACAGCCTGGCCAACTGCTAAACTTGTTGGGTTGTCGTCCTCCTTGCCAATGTCGAGAGTTGCGATCTCTTGGAGTTTGTCAGGGTCCATGGCATTGAGCGCTGTCTGCAGAAGACATCAGTATATGCACCAGGGTCATCCCATCCCAAGCCATAGTTCCTAAACTCACTATCTTGTTCCCAACTCCATTCTTTCCCGCGCCACCTCCTCCTGCTACAACAAGTCTCGTCGCATCGTTCGGATCGAAGTCGCAAGCATAGAGCGGATAGTCCAGAGTCAATTTTGCGCCAGGGATTTTGGGCGCCATTTTGTTGAACTTAGTTTTTACACAACGACTGGGCTTTGTTGGCGTCGGTTGAGGTCTATAGCTGTTGTGTAATATCTGCCTGTGCTCAAGTTGGGTGGTGATAAATGACGGCTGGTCCAGTGCGGGAATGTGCGGAACCTGCGTATAGTGATACTCCGATGTTTCCCTTTGAGCCTCTGGGATCCTAGTATCCAGTGATCATGAGGCCATGAAGTGAGCTTCGAGAGTTTCTGGATTGCCTGCCAAGAGATTCAGATCTAATCTTATCAAACCCTCGGGGTACTCTAGACCTCAAACCCACACCTCGCGAGGCGACCTGGTTGTTTTGCTCAAGAAGAGCAGAACACAGCTCTTCGTACCCTGCACAGCCAGCGAAAGACTACCCTTTCGATCTTTAGCATCAAGCTTTACACTGACGGCTTTACATCCGCTGTGTCAACGCAGCCATGTTTCGCAGCCCGCAAGTTGTTCGCACACTCCAATTACGACGACCTTTCAACCGCTCCTTCGCCGCATCAACTTTTAAATGCCACAGCGACCCTCGCATACCAGAACGCCTGGTGGGGAAGGAGCGTGACATCATAGATGTTCTCAATCACAACAGCATCTCGAGCATGAAGCATGTACTTCAAGGGGGTGCTCGGTACTGCAAAACAAAAGACTTTGTGAAGCGAATGGATCAAAACAACACCGACGATGTTTCGCTGTCATATGGGGACTTTCTCATTCACTTTGAGCGGGGAGAGCTGGATTACCTGCCCGATGGGACGGACAAGTTTCACTGGCCTGGGGACTCCTGGATGCGTCGTGTTTGGGCTGGCGGCAGCATAACTTGGGACACGGCTAACTTCAGAAAACAATTTGAACTTCCAGATTCTACTAAATCACCCGGTTTTTCAATTTCAAAAAGACTGCGGTGCTTTGAGAAGATTTTGAATGTCGAGCAGAAAGGCAAAGGTGATAGCGACCAACCACGCAAGATTCTCGTCCAAACGATGAGAGCTTACGGCTCCTTCCAAAACAAGTATATGGGGAGCAAAGACGTGACGGCAGAAATGTGGAAAGATTACCTAGGAAGCACTGCCGTCATCGAAAAGCGTGATTTAATATTTATGCCCTTAAAGACTACGGAAGAGGCAGAGACTCAGCTTAACAAACCTGATCGGGTCATTAAGCCAAAGATGACTGCAGATCACTCTCTATCGATGATGCCCAAAGAACCTCTCCTTGCGGAGTTTTCATGCCTCACGCACAACTGTCACCGCATTCATCTGGACAAGTCATATGCGCGAAGCGAAGGGTATCGGGAACTGGTTGTGCATGGCCCACTGACTCTTTATCTCATGATCAAAGAGCTCGAGTCTCACATCCCTGCTGGCGCAAGTATATCGAGGTTGGACTACAAGAATTTGGCGCCCCTCTTCTGTAATGAAATGATGAACATATGTCTTCGCCGTGCAGATAGTGCGAGCGAGGAGGGTGTAGAGCAATGGGACATATGGATTGAGGGAAGTCATGGCGGATATGCTGTGAAAGGTAGGGCCGAGGTTCAGCTACCAACCACACGTAGGGTGAGAGGGCCACAGCAAATCATCGGCTGATTGGGCTAGTTATGAAAGTTAATGAAAGCGCCTTATTATCATATGGAAGCAGGCTGCAGGTGGCTACATGGCACGAGCACGGAACCATAGGTGCCAAAGAAGAGTTGCGGGCAACAGATTTAAGTAAAAGAGCAAATGGGTATATCATTAGACACAGTTGCGCCAAAAGCGCCTATTTTCCCTTCCAGACGCCTCATCCAGCTGCAAGGATATTCCCGACAGCCATGGAACTATTACCTGTAATCACAATACAGTGCAATGAATTGCCGCCAAAACATCAGAATCACATATCAAGCAGATTGCGGTCTTCTCACAGCCACCGTCGAACCCCAAACCATGAGCTGTGAGCGTCATGCCGAGTTCAAGATGGTGTTTGTAAAGCCACTTTGGCGAATCTCGCAGCATCAGCCATTGTCTCCGCCGCCTCCTGTCCCCTTCCCTCGATATCCTGGCTCCTGGCCAACAGTCCAGTAGCCGCGCTCATCCACAACTTATTGCCACTCTTCATACTCTGTTCCTTTGCAGCCATCGCACTCTTAATGCTCTGCTCACCGATGATATTGGCGAAAAAGCGCGTACACATGACATTCAGCGTGATGCAGACGAGATGAAAGTTGCCACGCTTCTTCGCTCCGGTGAGCGCTTGCCGCATGTACGCCTTGATAGCGAGCTGCGAGGTGGGCGGGTTGGTAGTCACCACGGTGCGTACGATATAATATGCCGTTTGAATGTCGGCATTTAGATGGGTAGGACAGAAACCATCAAGCCTCCTGAGCAGGGCGGTGTTCGACTCAACATCCGGGTTTGGACGGCTGTTGAGGATCAATAGGGTATTCATGGCAGCTACAACGGCGAGGTCGCGACACACTTGGGCATCTGGTGTTTGCGGAGGTTTAGCCGGATCTGGCAGAGCAAGACTCTCATTTGCGTAAAGCTCGAGTGCTTGGTCTATGTCACCCGTGCCTTGGTAGTACATCGCAGACAAGTAGATAGAGAGTAATGCGAGTGTAGGCTCGGAGTCAGGGTCTATGCCATCAAGGGCCTCTTCTAGGCCAGTCAGGGCGTCTTTGGCTGCTGCCCATTCTGTAGTGAAAATGGCGCGGAATGCTATGAAAGCGTAGAAGTAGCATGCCGTTGTCCGACGCTTGCGCAGAATATCTTGGAAAATGAAGAGCGGACCGATTTGCTCCTTTTGCTTAGTTGGCGGCTTCGCGTCGAGAGTATTCGCCAATCCATCTCTCAAATATTTCATTGGGGTGACATCGTCGCCCTTGACGTGTATTCTTGCTACACCGGCAAGCAAATAGCTAGTATGGTATTAGTGAGGTTCCTTTCCGCCATTTGAATTAAGGCTTACCCTATCAGATATGCATCCTGTTTGCTGATGAACGAAAATACAAGCATATCTCTTCCGTCTTCGGCGATGTTAAGCAGTCCTCCAGTATCTGAGCTGATGATCTGTGCATCACCTTTGTTCCTGTTCAGAGGTATTGAGATTATGTCGCTATGTGTCTTCCACGCCTTGTCTTTCGAAGCCTCGTTGAGCAAAAGCTGGAATGCCTTCAGTTTCTCAAATGTCTTCTCGCTTGTATCATCCATCAAGCTCGTAGTGACATCTAGCATATGCGAGAATACCTTCAATGGCGATATATTACATTCCCGACTCAGTTGGTAGGTCTGGGCTGCGGCCAATGCTCGGTTCAAATTCTCGACTGAGTCTGGCCCTGGTGTACGCAAGCACGCAAGCGCTTCCATGAGCGATGCGAAAGTGACGACAGCATAATCGCTCCTCCTCTGAGCAATGTCTGATATGGCGTGAAAGTTGCCTACTGCTGCATGGAAGTCTGCACTTCTACCAGTCTGTAGCGAGAGGGTCGCTCTCAGAAAGCGGAAGATGTATATCCACGAATGATGTCGATATGCCTCCACCTCTTCGATATTGTTGTCAAGCGAAATCAAGGCTGCCTTCGGACTTTTCCTAAACAGCAATTTTGCGAGCAAGATTTGCATGCTGTACTTGATGTCGAAGAATCGGTTCTGTTCGCACAGTGTGATGCCTTTGCTCAAAGCAGTCTCCGCCTCCATCATGTTCACCGTCTCCTCCATCAGAACACTTGCATATCGGAGTCTTATCTTGGCTTCCATTCGAGGCTCTAGCCTGCCCTCGTTCATTGCAGCTTCTAGGCACCCCAAGCCAGTAGCGATCAGCTTTTGGTAGCGCTCGAGTGCCTCTGGATCTGCTTGCCGTGCAGTGCTTAGTGCCATGCTATGCGCCGCTCCGAAGTATTCCTCGGCCAAGGGAGGCAAGAGAGTATGTGGATCGAGAGGTTTCGATGGCGTCTTGGGTTGACTCGGTGTTCGCTGCTTCACAATAGGTGGGATAGGCGTTGTGCTAATAGGTTGCGCCATGTGCTGTGGAGTTGGTTGCTGTGGCTGCTGTTGCTGGGCCTGGCGAAATGGATTGACTGGTCCGTCGGATGACCCGTCGTACTGGGGTTGATATGCAGATCTTGCAGGAGCATATTGCGGTTGTTGTCTTGGGTGAGCATACTGAGCCTGCTGATATGAGCGTTGCGGTGGGAGAATCGGAGGTGATTGACAGTATTGCGGTTGCGCAGTGGCGTATGGAGCTTGATTATATTGAACCGGATGAGACATCGGTGGCAGTTGCTGCTGATTATTCTGATAGAAAGCTTGCTGATTCTGAGCTTGCATCGCCATGAACTGCTGCTGGCTCAGATTTCCCAGCGGATATGCGCCTGGCGACTGAGGGATGGGCTGCTGCATGTAGCCTCCATTCTGAGATTGTTGGCTTCCATACGCTCCTTGCTGGCCATACTGTCCATTGTAAACCCCCCCATACCTCGGAGGCCCTTGATAAGACATTCTTTTTTATCTGCTGGGGTTGGCCTCAATCCTCAGCTCAGCCTTACGGTTGGATCGATGCAAGTCTAGGCAAGCTGCACCGCGCTTATCGGCGCCTATCGGCGCTTATGGCGCTTATGACGCTTGAGATACCTCGGCAAATAGCAAGAGCACGAACAATCTTGATCCACTGGTCAATAACGCTAAGAAAAGCAAACGCCACGGACACCTTGGTTCCGGCGGATAGGAGACGCTAAGAGGTATTTGTAAGGATCTCCTGTCCCTCTCGAAGTTTCACATAAACTTTTGTTGTTTCTTCTACATTCTTCGCTTCTTGTCGTCATTGCATCTCTTTGTTTTTCTTCTTTGCCACCATTTTATGCTCAGAGCCAAGCCTCGAATTTTAGCCACAGTCAGCAGCAAAGTCATGGAATGGCTCGGACATGCCAAGATCGAGTTCACAACCTCGCCGGAGCCAGTTGAGTTCAAGACAAAACATGGACAGCATTCAGATATTCTAAAACTCGCTGAAGAGTCCACGCCACCATGTCGTTTAAATCCGCTATTGTTCAATGGCCATCTTCAGACTGCCATGACAATCTTGAAACCTGATGGACCAATCGTGCATTTCAAGCGCAAGATCTTCGAGGCCGAGGACCCAGCATACGAAGGCAGTTTTGCTGTCGATTTCGTGGTGCCAAAGTCGAAATTCGAGGAGGCGGATCCAGAGTTGCCGCCAAGAACGGCAAACTTCGACAAGCAAGAGCTGGAGGAAATGGAAGCTGGATCAGATGACACTCGTCCAATGCTCATCTGTCTCCATGGGCTTTCGGGAGGGTCTTACGAAATCTATCTCAGACACGTACTGGCACCTCTAATTGCTGAGGATGGTGGATGGGAAGCGTGTGTTGTCAACTCGAGAGGTTGTGCTATGCACAAGATCACCAGTAGTATCCTCTACAACGCACGTGCAACCTGGGACACAAGGCAGTTTGTGCAGTGGGCAAGGAAGAAGTTCCCAAACAGACCTCTATTCGGAATCGGCTTCTCCCTCGGAGCCAACATCCTTACCAATTACGTTGGTGAGGAGGGTGAGCACTGCGAGCTTAAGGGGGCTGTCGTTATTTCCAGTCCCTGGAACTTGGACGCTGGCAACATGGCATTGCAGCGCAGCTGGATTGGCAGAGAAGTCTACTCAAAGGTCATGGCCGGCAACCTCAAGCGTCTCGTTGAGAAGCACGCCGACCAGATTTCTAAGAACCCAAACATCAACATGGATCGCATCCGCAATGTGACCTACCTGCACGAGTTCGATCGCGAAGTCCAGGGTCCAACATGGGGATATCCAACCGAAGGAGCTTACTATCGCGATGCTTCATCTTGCGACATCCTGCTCAACGTTCGCATTCCTTTCTTTGCCATCAACGCTACCGACGACCCGATTGCTGTCAATGAATGCATTCCGTACGAGGAGTTCAAAAAGAACCCGTACACTGTTTTGTGCACCACCTCTCTCGGTGGACATCTCTCCTGGTTCGAAGGCCACGGTAACGGCGATCGCTGGCATGCGAAGCCAGCGGCAAACTTCTTAAACAACTTGGTCCACAAGGTCGATTATGGTACTATTGTGCCAAGGGAGGTGATTTTCAGCCCTAAGACGATTCAGAAGCAAAGTAAGTTCTCGCCATCGAGACGCAAGCTCCACGTTCAGGAATAAGTGGGTTTGCTCGAAGATGGATACAGAAGTGCTACCAAAAGTTCTCAGGCTATTATTTCAATATGGTTACATAGTTTTGATTTCTTAATGGATAAGACAGCAGAACGGAGGACAAATATCAGAGGATCAAGGACTTTTATGTAACCATGTGACACGCTATATTGCAACAAACTGCTACGGCATCCTTCGCTTTAAATCTACTCCAGAAGAACCATCTTCGTTATTTGGTAGATTATCCAGAGCGACATGATTGCCTTGCTCGAAAACGAACGCTTGAATCAACGCCAAACCCATGCTAAATATCCAACAATTCAAGCTGCTTTACATCTTGACGATCTTCTCCAAAGCCTCAAGCAGAATGTCCGCATGTGGCTTATCGAAAATCAACATTGGACGCAGACGAACAGCGTTCTGGCCAGATCCGCCAATGTTAACACCAACAGTCTTGGCCTTCTTCAAGAAAGCATCACGCTGTGGAGAATCAAAGGCAATGAAGGTACCCTGGCCCTTTCCTCTGAGGTTCTGGAACTGGTCTGGGTACTTCTTCGCCAAAGACTCAATGCCGCTGTAAAGGTAGTCGCCAACCTTAGCAGTGTGCTCAACAAGGTTAAGGCGCTTGATCTCCTCGACGATACCGCGGAAGAGGATAGCACGGGCTGGGTCACCCATCCAGGTGTTGAACTGGCGGTATGGCTTGTTTGGACGAAGCTCTGGGTTCCCATAGTAGTATCCTGCGGTTTGTGCCTTCTTGGAAAAGGTAACCATATCTGGTGGAGTCTCAAGTCCCCAGTGCTCATGAGCCCAGAACTTTCCAGTCGCACCGATACCGGTCTGCACCTCATCGATGATGAGCAGAACGTTATGCTTCTTGGTGATCTCGCGAAGACCACGGAAGAATGCTGGGGAGGCGTGGTTGTCACCACCCTCAGATTGGATTGGCTCAACCACAACAGCAGCTGGTGGGTTGTGATAGTTCTGGATGAGATCCTCAACGTTGGCGAGTGCCTCTTCCTCCGCCTTCTTGTTCTCAGCTGCGTGCTCCTCAAGTGGGTACTTGAGAAGTGGGAAAGTGGCTTGTGGCCAATCGAATGCTGGGATGTCGAGCTTGTGGATTGGTTTAGAGCGGGTGGTGGAGAGAGTGCCGAAGAGGCGGCCGTGGAAAGCAGACTTGAATGACAGGATAGAGTATGGCGAGGCACCTGGTGCCTGATTGTTCATCGACGACAAGAGCTCCTCCTCAGTGAACTCAACGTGAGCACCACCACGCTGTTGCTGAGCCTTCCACATGAAAGCTGCCTTGTAAGCAGTCTCATTGGCGTCCGAGCCAGCCATGGCGGTGAAAACTTGGTCAAGTCCTTTCGGTGCTACAGTCAACAGACCAGTCTTCAGAATCTCGGCCCAATTGGCGGATGGGAAATTCCCAAGAGCTGGTCTGTTGATCAAGGCGTCGACCATCTCTGGAGAGCTAGCAACCTTCGCCAGTGCTGGGTTGTTGTACCCAACAGGGATGGAGGCGATCTGAGCATAGACATCGAGCAGAACATTTCCGTCTGGGTCGGTGAGGTAGTTGCCCTTGCTTTGGGTGTAATCTGCCAAAGTGTTCACAGCTCTGGTATCGAACACCTTATCAAGCTCATCAATTGCCGCCTTGGTCTTTGGTCCCGGGAATGTTGTCTTCACCGATGGTGCTGAAGGCTCTCCTGGGAACAAGCTCTGTGATGCGCCGGCGTATGCGCGCTTCTGCTGGAACACAGCACGCGATGCAAAGCGTGCAATTGGCTTCAGGGAAGCAGCAGCTCTAATGGAAGCCATTGCGAAGTACTTGGTAATGACGGTGCAATTACTATTGTATCAGTCAGTCATGTATACTCTTTCTTTGCGTAGCGTCGTGGTTGCGAGTGGAAGTGAAGATGGTATCTTTGTTGCCACTGCGACAACTGAGAACGGAAACATACAATACTGTTCTGCGAAGGTTTCACTCCAAATTACTCTGATATGTTGCTCTCTTCTCTGTGGTTATCTTCTATAATATGTGTAGCAGGGTAGGATTATTGAAGAAAGAAGGTATATATGGAAAACAAGGAATTAGCTGGTACTGTTACTCGTTATGTATTCCCGCGTCGTCTCCACTTAAATGGCCACCGGGTCTGGACCTTATCTGAGCTATCGGTAGCGAGGCGTCATTGGCGCTACATTTGTGAGCGGTCAAGCGGATAGCTGCGGTCGACAACGCGGGGAAAAGCCAATCGTGCTCAAAAGCCAATTCTTATGACAGATTTTGCCAGGGGAGAACGCCTTTGACGCCAATGGATAAAGCTTTCCGAAGTGATACCATCTGACAGCGGTCGCGGAGTTGAGAGAGCGAGATAAGGCCTCAGAATTTATGAACACAGATAAAAGGAATTATAGTCGCCTTGCTGTTTGTGTTCTGAGATAGCTGGTGTTGTTCATCGCTAGATCGATTGCAATGACTAGGGGCACTCTACCAACCAGTTGCCGTGGTCGTTGAACGACCTGAACCTCATACTTTGGCTCGTCTTCGCCGTCGCTACCGATGCTGCCGTGGTGCCGCCAGTTTTGCCTGTCTACCACGAAACAATCCTTGGGCTCATCTTTCTTCACATCAACAACGTTTGTGATGGTTAGCTGGTAGCCGTGATGAAACTATTCTCACGCGATATGAGTTAAGTCGGCTGAGCTGGCTATCACAACATGGGAATCACACCTTTCGAGTCGCACATAATGAGAAGAGAACGCGGCTCTAAGGACCTACAAGCTCACAGAGGAAGCATGAGTCTTCTTTGCATGTCATGCTATTTCGGGATCTGTTGTGTTTTTAGACTTCTTATAGGCGTGGGTGGCTGTGGCTGGAGAGACTTGCCAATCGGTGGGCAGGCGAGTTGGTGTCACGAGTTCTCATGATGGGCCCTGTTGTGCCCTCCTCGAAGTCGGCGACGAACACCAACCACTACCCTTCACTTCACCGCTCAGCCTCGTGATTTTCGCACGTATGTCAGAATAATGGGGTTTATATTGAAAAACTCGTGGATCTCTGCATCTTGGGAGTCGCCGCCGAGTCTGCCTTGAAAAGACGGTGCACAAGGTCTTAATCAAAGCCCGAGTGATCCAGTTTCGCACGACAACCAGTTGACAATGGAAGGAAGACTGCTACAAGACTCAGCATTGCCACATTAGTGGTTTTGGCCTCGGATATGGGACCAGCTATTCCATACGAATCTTCCTTGGAATGCTTCGATGCTTCTACGGCCAATCCACTCCAAGCTCTTGGCCTGTCAAGGGTCCCGTTAAGCAAGCCGGAATGATTACATGAAGCTTCGTCACGTCCACAAGCTTAATATTGGCTGCTTTCTCTTCGTTGCTTTCCCATGAAGCACTCTGTGACCAGTTTTTTCCTTGCTGCACATGAGCTACCATCGCACGAAGAGATTCACACAGCGGTAATAAAGCTTGGAAGAGCCTCTCCCTTGCCTTAGGAGCCATCTGAGGCAACTTTCGCCTTCCTTAGACATCAATCCTCGCGACAAATCACACTTGAAATTTATTCGAGCTTCCTGTCTATCGTGTTTTGGCAGCGTTGCAATTTTAAATATTCCGTAGCGGCAGCTACGCAATCAATAAGAGACAGGTTGTGAATTGATCGAGAACACTGCATGTCGTGCATCCAGCCCACCGATTGTAGAGGTGATCCCAGTGGTGACCCCAGTACGAGACCATTTCGCGTTGTCCTACACTGGAATATATCTGGCATCAGAGTGAGCAGTGGGATACTATAAACAAGACGCTGCCAGGCCGAAACTCAAGTGAGCGGAATCTTCCACCAGTTGGCCCATCCGTTCGTCGAGCATATTGCCAATTCGAGACAACTTTGTTACAGTAAACACAAACATACGATTGCCGCTGATAAAGTGTAAGAATCGAATCAGCTCAACCCACCCAAGGTTCTAGAGTCTAAGATCAAAACAACATATCACCAACAAACCCAAAATCAGCACTCTGGGGTATCCGCATCCTCAATCAGAAGAAACCCAAGCGAAGGGTAGAAAATTGGCCGCAGAAAGCCTTTCGTCCTCCTCCAAAGAATCCCTTGCCTTGGAGGTTCAGCAGAGGCTGTCCTCCCGTGTTTCAGAAGCACAAGATCGCACGACTGCTCGACTTTCCGACTTTGCAGATTACTGCTTCCAGCCACTTCGCAGTCGAAGCTCGAATGACGCAGCCTTAAGGGCCCTGAGCAAATCTCCCAGTCGTCTGGTTTGAACTGCGGCTTCCCGCTTGGCCAGAAAGACCGTTTGCTCGACCACTCGTTTGCAAGATAGCAGTCCGGACCCTACTTAAATCTGCTCTCGTCGCAATTTTGAGATTGAGTCACACAATCGCGAACGCGTTGCTAGCCTCGGATACGAGTAGTTTGTTGAAGATCATCGTGACTCTTTTCTCAACTAAACCATTGATCACGACTCTCACAGCACCATGGTGTGGGCCGCCAAGTACGAAAGGCCTTTTGGCATACTCGCTGCAATAACCGGACTAGCGCTATGGTTTGTCATGATACTCATAACGAAGGCTCTCATCTGGTACAATTCAAATATTGGTTGGTTGATGTTGGCAGCTGTAGCCATCGGAGGCGTTGCCATAGTGCTTTTGGCCTTCGCTTTCGGCCGCTACTTCTATCGAGTACGACATGGTCGCGGGAAAGACATCAACATGTTCCTTGAGAATGCTACCAACTGGGGCTTCATCTTTGCGGTCTTGTGGGGGGTGGTAGCTTTGGCAGCATTAATCTGGTTGAACCTCACCAAATCGAAAAAGCTCCCCGACACCGTAGTAGGCGTCGACGCAAAAACCATGACTTTTGTTGCAGATGCGCTGTGGATTTTGAACGCAGGGGCGGTTTGCCTGTACCAGTACAGTTTGGGCTCAAAAGGAAGGAGAGCTATCAAAATTTACAAAGCTCGAAAAGCAGATGAAGAAGCTCGAGGTCAATCCGAGATGGCTGCACACCCCCCCATCGTAACGACTTCAACGTTGCCACAGAGTGCAGTGAATGCAAGTGAAGGATGTACGCCGCGAGAATCGGAATCCAACCGACGCAGATCGGGTTCAGACACAATGAGCTCGATTCGTCACTCGATCAGCAATGCTGTCCGGCCTATATCATCCAAGACTCGTCTCGTTGGCTACAAGTCTCCAAAACGGCGCGGGTCTCTAGAGTCATCGACTGGCGAGCGGGATACTCATGATGATGGCTTCGACTCCTGGGATACTTCAGCAGTAGAGACACCAGCATGGCGCTCTGTGATGCAGTCATCTGAAGGTCCTGCTCCTATAGACACATCCTCTCCGCCAAGGATTCTTGAAACCATACCAGCTTCACCGACAACTAGTACGCGAGCTCCGAGTCCAGGCAATCGACTAGATCTGCCAGCACCGCCATTCGGCCACCGCCGGTCGAGGAGCCAGTCGCCTAATCGCCTCCGAGTAACGCGTCTTGGCGGCGATGAAGCTCATGTGCATCCTCTATTCCGATCCAACAGCCCCACACCGCCACCCACAGCCTCAAACGAAAGCGTAATCACTGCTGTGCGAAGCCCAGAACAAACCCGCAGTAGTGCTGATGTTCGGAGGAACCGAAGTGGCTCAATGACGGCACCTAGTCCTTTAAGCAATTCCGTCCAAACTTTCGAGAAGGGTAAGCATGGGGTAACGAATGGGAAAATGGAAACACCAGTAGAGACACCGGACGAAAGTGAACTTAAAGGAAGCAGAAAGACGAGCTCGAGTGAAGAAAGAGCTATGACGCCACCCATACCTGACTGGGTTTTGGTGGCGAGTCCAAGGAGTGAAAAGAATGGGTATTCGCGAGGAAAAAGAAGCTTAGAAGGAAGTAAATAAGGACTTTGACAAATGAGTTGATGATTTTTGATGACTTTTCTTTTGCGTTTTGAGCGGGACGGTATACCACTTTGGGTTAAGACGGCGTTGATGGAAAGTAGAACATAGACTTGATGAGATGATTGATATTCGGTGGTAGATATGGTAGTTGAAAAAGTATTGTGCTCCAAACCATAACAAAATATGAAGTCCGACTCTTCGTGAATTTGATCCTTACTTGTACTCGTACGTGAGCTACAGACGATAAAATGCGTTGGGTAATCAACAGATAATAATATGACGAGTACTTGGGAGGTTAGATGTGTTGCGGTGAAGTTGTCCAAGAAAATACATCTCGATGTTAAACGAAGCAATCAAAAGAGCGAGATTGTTTCTACTCTAGTGTTTTATGTTTTGTGAAGGCGTTGAAGTGTTGTTTCAGTGACCAGTATCAGTGCACGTTGGGGAATGAGCTCAGGGCCACTGGTGGCACGAGGCTGTGGACAGCGCTAGAGACAGGTGTAGTTCTGCGCCACTCCACGAACCTCCCTTGGTGCCTGCACGAACTATCAAAACATTTCTTCTCGCCGACCATTCTACCCAAAGTTTCCGACCTGCGACCACATCACAAATTTTAAGTATTTAAGCATATAAGCGTATATCAGCTTCGGAATTACTGCAGCATTGCTTTAAAACCGGTTCTCACACAAATAAGAACACCAACTTTAACCTCTATAACCGTCACCATGAAATTGACTTTCAGAGACTTGAAGCAGCAGAGTAAGCAATGTTTCTCGTCCTGTTATAAAGGCAAGCTAACAGACCTCCGCGCAGAGTTCCAGATTGACGCAGAGCCGACGGAGACCGTATGTTCATCTTCAGCGACACGTCCGGTATACTCGGCGCTTGGACGACGAGACTGACTCTAGAAACAGATCTTCGAGGTTAAGGCCAAGATCGAGAAGGAGAAGGGATGGCAAGCTTCGCAGCAGAAGTTGATCTACTCGGGCAAGATCCTCAACGATGCGCAAACCGTCGAGTCATACAAGATTGAGGAGAAGGGATTCATTGTCTGCATGGTGTCTAAGCCAAAAGCCGCCCCGGCCGCTGCTGCTGCACCAAAGGTCCCATCAACTCCTGCTCCAGCTGCTGCAGCTTCTACTCCTGCACCACCACCTGCTCCAGTCTCTCACGGTGTCTCGAATACCGGTGTCCCAGCTACTCCTTCCCCGGCTGGTCCAGGAGCCTCTTCCTCCACCAACATGCCAGCTCCAGCGCCACCACGCTTTGACGACCCAACTGGGCCAACCATGGGTGTGCAACGTGCTGAGGCCATCGCAAACTTAGAGGGAATGGGATTCGAGCGTGCTGCCATCGAAGCAGCTATGCGTGCCGCCTTCTTCAACCCAGACCGCGCTGTCGAATACCTTCTCAACGGTATCCCAAATAACATTCAGAGTGAGCAGCGCCCAGCTGCGCCAGCCTCCGGTGCTGCTGCTGCTCAGCCTCAGGCTCAAGCCGGCGGTGAGGCGAACGATGATAACGTCAACCTTTTCGAGGCTGCTGCTAGAGTTGGTGCCGATGCCCCACGTGGAGGAGTTGCGGCTGAGGGTGAGGATGGGGACGCTGCTGGTCTTGGTAACCTGGATTGGCTTCGCAACAACCCACAATTTCAACAGTTGCGACAGGTAGTTCAGCAACAGCCACAGATGCTTGAGCCAATCTTGCAGAGTGTTGGAGCTGGCAACCCACAGTTGGCACAGTTGATTGGCGCACACCCAGAGCAGTTCTTGCAGTTGCTCGGTGAGGAAGGTGAGGAGGGTGATATGGGTGCCCCGCCAGGAGCAACTCAGATTAGCGTTACCCCAGAAGAGCAGCAGGCTATTGAGAGGGTAAGTTGCCCCACACTTTACGATCATAATTATTGCGCTAACACTGATACAGCTCTGCGGCCTCGGCTTTGAGCGTGATCTTGCCATCCAGGCCTACTTCGCATGCGACAAAAACGAGGAGCTCGCAGCTAACTTCTTGTTCGACCAGCCAGAAGACGATGATCACCACAACTAAGCACATGATATCCCGGAGTTTAGCGGTAATGATTTATTCTTTGAGCGGGGGCAATAATGATGACCAACGATTGCATGAAAGGATGGCTCTTTATTTTTGGCCTTTATGCGATAATATACGGCTACTTTAGCTGAACATACGTTTGGATGGGTTGCTATGCTATCTCTGTTTCAACCCTGGCTTTCATGCGTCTTTCAGTATTGACTGTCAGTAACCACAGAGTAGGCGCGAGGGATATTTGCCAATCAATGCAAGCTGAATATCATCACTGTTGAATATACTTTACATGTCGTTTGGAAACAGATGCCTCCGAAGTTTTGACGGCTTCTGACTAATTTATAATAATAGTGATGTTAAACCCAATTTTTCCCTGTAGGTCCAATACGGTCAGGTTTGCACTTCATATTGCAGTTCGCAGAAACGTTCTCTCAGTTGACAGAATGAACCTGAGCTTGACGAAGCTTCCCGCGAGGTTAAGTTGTTGCCGCCAGATGTGGCGCTGAGATGTGGCTTGACTGTGTCCACTTGAAGTCCCGTTGGGCGCTAAAGGTGGCAAGGGTGTCGACCCCTGTCTGCTTGGTTTCGACCCACTAGGTTAATCTGGTCGGCCTCCTGAACACCACAAGGCTCGACCTCATCTTCAAGACGAATTCTTCAAAACACATACACACAACGCAGTTGCGAGACCGGAATTTGCGAACTCGTGCATGACAGCGCAGTCATGGCGAACCCAAACTCCGCGCCAAGGTACGTTTCCTGACTGCCAGACGTCGTGTTGACAGCTGCGACCTTTTCCCCGCACAGTACCAGACTCCCGTTCCGTGTGGCAGATGGGAATGTTTGCGCGCAATACTATTGCAACAATACTACGCATTTGTGCCGCAAGTCCATCGCGATAGGTACAAACACTAACAGACTACAGCGGCGGCTTTGCGCCAGGACAGTTTATGAACCCAGGTCCAGCGCCTCGTCCACCGACTGACCGCCCACGACTCAATATCACACCGGCCATCGCCAACCTTCCGGGTAACATGCAGCACATGGGACTCAACTCTCCTAGCCCAACGGTTACAAGATCTGCCGGTCCACAGACTGGCTATACAGGAGCGACGGTTACACTTCCATTAATGAATACCTTGACGCACACGGATACCAATAGCGTTTCCATCATTAAGGAGGGGTTTGCGACTGTTAAGGATGGCAAGACTTTCCTGAACCCATGGAGACAGAAGTATTTGGTCCTGAGAAAAGACGTCCTGGACTTCCACAAGCAACGCGATGGAAAGGTCTCATACAAGATCGTTCTCAAGGATGTCGTCGGTGTTTCTCGTGTCGAGGCCGCTGGAATTATCTTCGAGGTTAAGCGTTACCAGGATGGGAGCTCCAACAACCCGGGCGAGGATGCAGACGGTATCAGGACCCTTAAGATCAAGGTCGACAGTGACGATGATCTCTACCAGTGGATTGATTACATCTATGCGCGCTGCCCAGGAATGGGTGGTGTTAGCAACCCAACCAACTTCTCCCACGCTGTCCATGTTGGATTCGATAATACCAATGGAGAGTTTGTCGGGCTCCCAGCGGAGTGGTCCAAGCTCTTGAACTCTTCTGCTATTACCAAGGAGGATTATGAGAAAGATCCACAGGCTGTTTTTGAGGTGCTTGAATTCTACTCTGACATCCAAAAGAGGTCGGAGAACCCAGAGGTATACCCAAGCTTGACACCAACACCGCCAGTGTCTAGCAACAACCAGAAGCAGCTTGGTTATCCTGGCTCGGGGGGAACATCTATCGCGCCTCCAAGACAAGCCCAGGGTGCCGGTCAGCGGGCTCCGAACTCCAATTACGGCCAGCAGGCTCAAGGCAGCATGGCACCAGTTTCCGGTAGCCAGCAACAGCAAGCGGATCAGATGCGTGCGATGGCACAGCAATTTAAGCCACAAAACAAGCAACCATCTCGCGAGGATCAGGCTCAGCAAGAGAAGCACGCCCAGCGTGATCGCGAACGTCGTGAGGTCGAGGAGCGCGAGCGCAGAGAGCTTGCAGAGTACAATGCATCGCTTCCACAGACCCGCACTCCGTTTGCTCAACAGGAGATCGGCGGCGGTGGCTACTCAAGCTCGCCTTCCTCAGAGCGTTATAACCCAACTCGTGCTGCCCCACCAGCACCAGGAGGAGCTCGTCAGCCACAGGCTGCTGGGTCTCTTCGCTCACAACGCCCTGCGCCACCTGCGCCAAACCGTCCACCGCCTCCAGGACAACAAGGTTCTTCGGCATCGGTCAGCCGTGACCAGCAGCAGAGGGACAGAGAACGCGAGAGAGAGTTGAAGTCTCAAAGACCGAACGAGAACCAGAATCCAAGGAACGACCCACGTTACCAGAACAGTGTTCCATCGCAGCAGCAAGCTCAGCGTCATCAGCAGAACGGCCAGTCGCAGTCATCGACAACTCGCCAACAGCCACCAGCTGGCGCTCCAAAGCCTCTCAATGTCACTAAACAGACAGCTTCTCCTAATGGCGTTAGCAAGAATGATGCAGTGAAGGCAGCTGAGGCTGCCCTTACTGCGAAGCCAAGCCAGCGTGACAAAGATGTCCGCATGTCTACCATGTCCGAGGCTGATGTCATGCTGAAGCTGAAGGAGATTGTGTCCAAGGATGACCCATCTCTGTCCTATAGCAAGCAGAAGAAGATTGGCCAGGGTGCTTCTGGATCTGTCTATGTTGCCAAGGTCAGGCCCGATGCTGTTTCTCAGGTGGCTCGTCAAGTCTTGCGTGAGCAAGGACCGAAGGCACAGGTTGCTATTAAGCAAATGGACTTAGCACACCAGCCGAGAAAGGAGCTTATTGTGAACGAGATCATGGTCATGAAGGATAGTAAGCACAGGAACATTGTTAACTACCTGGATGCTTTTCTCCGCAACAACAGCCAGGAATTGTGGGTCGTCATGGAGTACATGGAGGGTGGTGCGTTGACCGATGTTATCGACAACAACACCCAGACCGGTATCACTGAGGAGCAGATCTCTACAATCTGTCTTGAGGTAAGCAATAACATAAATGGCACCGCGTATCAGCACTAACTTTCTTTAGACCTGCCGTGGATTGGATCACTTGCATCAGCAGAGTATTATCCATCGCGATATCAAGTCTGATAATGTCCTTCTCGATTCTCGTGGACATGTCAAGATTACCGACTTCGGCTTCTGTGCCAAGCTCACCGAGACTAAGTCCAAGCGTGCCACCATGGTCGGTACTCCTTACTGGATGGCTCCTGAGGTTGTCAAGCAGAAGGAGTATGGACCAAAGGTCGACATTTGGTCCTTGGGTATCATGGCTATTGAGATGATTGAGTCCGAGCCACCATATCTTAACGAGGAGCCACTCAAGGCACTCTACCTGATCGCCACCAACGGAACTCCACGCCTGAAGAACCCAGAGGGCCTCAGCAAGGACCTCAAGGCCTTCTTGTCCGTCTGCCTTTGTGTCGACATCCGTAGCAGAGCCAGTGCCGAGGAGCTCCTCAAGCACGACTTCCTCAAGCGCGGATGTTCGATTGAGTCCCTTGCCGGTCTCTTGAACTTCAAGAGAAAGGCTTAAGTTCTCAAACCGCTCTAAAAAAATATTTCAGAGGGGTGTTGCGGGGTATACTACGACTAAAAATGGGCTTCGGTAACTGCTATACTGGTAATCTTCACAGCGAATGACACTTGCAAATGCGTTTGATATACCCACGACTAGAGGCGGCTCATATCTCTCGGATTGACCGTCATCATATCAGCTTTTTACTTGGGCGTTCCTGGTGTTGAGGATGGGCTATGGGATAATAATGTGCTTTCTTGTTTACAGATGCGAAGACGGAAGCGAAGACAGGTGTGATGCGAAAAGGGTATTCTTGACCTTACAGAAGGAATGATTAACGGGGGTAGAGCTCATGGCCAAACGGCTAATGTTGTTACAGTCACGAGAGAGACAAAGCGCTCAGCATGGCGTTCACAATTATCTTCTCTTGCTTTAGAGCGGGGTTTGATCTGAACAGCGAAAGTCTTTTGCTTTTTAGCGAGACGTTTGAGTAGCAGCCATTTGCGTCGTGCTGTTCTAGACAATGAAACCCATCATGATATTGACCTTTTTTCTTAACCATTTCGTGATGGTCTTGTGACCACCAAACCTAGACGAGTACCTACCTCAACTCGTCCCTATAACTCCCTAACCACCTCCAAGTAATAGTGTGCCTCTCCAACTCCACAAACGCCCTATCCACCTTTCCCTTTGTATCGAGCATCCTACTCCCCTCAAATTCCACGAAGAAAATATACTGAAACGGCTCCACCCTCGACGGTCTGGAGTTAATACTCGTAAGATTCAGTCCCTCCATCCTGAACGCCTCCAACGCGTCTGCCAATGCACCCGGACTCTTGTGATCTACCGTGAAGCTCACTAAACTCTTCTGCTGCTCCCCATTTATCGACGCATATCTATTCGATTTGTCAATGTCATCTCTGTCTAGCTTTTTGCGCAGGACGAAAAATCGGGTGGTGTTGTTTGATTTGTCTTCGATGTTCCTGCCTAAGACATCTAGCCCGTGGACTTGTGCCGCGCCGTCAGAGGCGATGGCTACTGATCTGCCTGAGGGATCATTGGCGACGATCTCGGCGGCTTTGGAGGTCGAGGAGACGTCTATCCTTTCTCTACCTTTGAGGTATGTTTGCAGGAAGATTTCGCACTGGCCGAAGGCTTGTGGGTGGGTATATATCCTCTCTACGTTCTCTAAGTTGCATTCCGGCCTAGCTGGTGATGGTTGCGGGTTTGAGTCTAGGGGCGTTGGGGTTGAGCATTGAGGCGGAGATCTTATGCCATCGAGGGTTGCGTTTAGTGTTGAAGGAGGGGATGAAGGTAGATGGCCGAGAAGACAGTGGTGCACGTCGTGATATATCTCGCCGCATACGGAGATGTCTGGGAATAAGGATTCGCGGTCTGCGAAGAGATCGAGGGTGTAGACTACGGAGCCGTTGGTGGAGTTTTCGAAGGGCACGACAGCGCGGGCTACGCTGCCAGACTGGATAATATCGAACAAGTCTATTAAATATCAGTAAATGGGCTCGATTGCTGAGAAACCGGTTGGTGGAGAGTTCTTACCTGGAATTGTAGTTACAGGGACAAGCTCAAATTCCTTGCCCGGGAAGTAACCTTTCGTCGCCTTTTTCGCACATCAGTCAATTGCCATAAGCACAGCTTAGGCAGTTTCAGCGCACCTGATGCGAATATGAGGCCACAGGGCCGAGGAAGGCAACCTGTTGCTTTGCCATTTTGTGGTGGAGGGTTCCGGTACTTTTGGCGGGGTCAAATCGGTGACGGAGACCTTTCAAGGTGTTTTTGGCGGCAGCTCCCGCCGAGTTTCGGAGAGTCAAAAAGCTAGACCGTTTAGACAGGCAAGTACGGGTGCCACAAAACATCTCAGGCTGTCGAAGACGGATGAGCTTATATAAGTATAAAGCGGCATTATCATATTCATCTGAGAGTATCTGGTGAATGTAGCCTGTCATTTCACAATTGGTACGCCAACCAATTGTGCACACAATCACATTCAAAATTTCTCAGAAAGCATTTCAAAATTGTATCTTTTGTAACTTTTTCCGAAGTGTTCCTAAGCTCTCCAGTTCCGAGGTCGATTTGCTGGCGTCTCCATCCTCTGGTGTACGACGTACAATCGAAGGTGAAGATTACAGCTGATAACTCATTTGCTTCTCAGCAGATTCACCGCATGTGTTCAAATCGGCAGCACAGCCCACGCATGCATAGCTCTCCGGAACGCCGGCAGAGAAAGGCGTGCATGCTTGGGCTAATGTCGCTAATTTTGAGCACATGTTGTGCAAGATCAGCTGAGAAGTAAAGGTAAGAGAACGAACCTCGGGACTGGATGCCATCAAAATCAAGCCAATAATCTATGGCCGTGCCTCGACCAAGCCTTCCTGAACGCCATGCGCTTTCAACCTAAATAATGATGTGCTGTGGAGAGTATTTTTTTTCATGCCCTCCCACTGTATATGTATAACAACAGTTCCGTTAATCTATTGTGATTCAACCCTCTGCTGGCGCGATATCGGCATGAGCTCTCTCAGGCGGTAGCTGCACATCAACTGCTGTAGGTTCTTGTTCTTGCTCTTGCTCATGCTCCGGCTCTTCAACCACTGGCCATCCTTCCCACATAGCCTGCCACCATCTCGGTGGATCGAAGGGTCTGTATCCATTATGTATTGGCGGAAATACATCCTCGAAGAACCACCACACGTGTCCAACTAACGCACCCATCACCTCATCCTTTGGCAGTGAACCATGGAAAACAAAGCTGAAGCCCATCAGCACCCACGGTAGATACGGCGCTGGAAATACGAGCAGTCCTAGAAGCGACAAGCGGACATCTGGATTCCTCCGCGACCAGATATATGTGAGTGTTGCGGAGAGTGGATGTGCGAGGAAGGGCGCGGCGAAGAATGGCGAGAGGATGAGAAGCGATGAGCAGATGAAGAGGAGGAGCCACGAGAAGTGCGCTGCGGATGGGGATTGCGTCTCAAGATTTTTCGCATAACGTGCGACAAAGAATACTTGGAATATGAGGTCGATGCTCAGAGGTCCGAAGTAGATAAATGTTGTTATTATGCGCCATAACTTTAAGCGGTTAGCTGAAGAATCTAGCCCTGCGTTCTATCAAACTTACCTGCTGTTTTATAAATGCTGATTTGAATGTATAGAAAAGCCTCAGCGGATATAATACATCGCACTGAACAAGTATGGCTGTGATTACTGTTGACGTCGTCCATAGTCGTGTGCATACTGGCATTTCCCAGAACCAGTTCTCCAGAGGGAATCCGCCTTGACCACCCCCAGCACCGACCATTTGGTCCATGGTGACCGCTTGAAATCTGGCCTCTTGTTCTGTCTAGCTGTCGTGTATACCTTGGTAGTTGCTGACGGGCCGCTCTGATATTCTCGATGCCACTGTTCCCTTGCCTTTTCTATCGCAGAGTTCACTTTACGATGAAACTAACTTCTGGCCCAGCAGCCTGGAATATATTCGAGCTTAAAGAAATGTTTGATTGTTTTGCGATGTGGTGTTATCTTACTTGTAAGAGGCGTTTGCTCAAAGATGTTGGTCAACAAGCTGTTATCACCAACTGGCCTCATGCAGGGCTGAGGTGCCGCGCTGACTGAGGAGCGGCCGCTGCACAATAACTGCCGGCAGGGGTAGCACCGCCACAAGTGGGACGATCCCCTGCAATCACTTCACCACCCCACTCTAGCCGCGACCTTGGGCGGTGGAATTTCCAGCAGCACGTGTACCGACTATCAAAGGTAAACATTAACGACACCACAATATCTTCCGCATTACCATCACCCACACCATTGGATACAGAATCTGCCCTTTCTTTTTGCCTCAACATTACCATCAACGAGACATCAACCCGACCAAAAACAGCTCCAGAAAACCCAGTCCCAGTCACTTCTTCGTCGACGCGTTTCTATCGATATTCGCCTCAAAGAGCTTTTGGCTGTTGAAAACGACGACTCTTACTAGGACTCACCGATTGGTCCGTAAAGATAAGCCGATTGAACTGCCGCTGCTGAGAGGTTTCGGACGACTCTCTGCATAATAACCCCCCTCGGTTGCGAAGCTCCAACCATGTCACAGAAGCTCGCCCGTCCTCCTTCTTACCGCCCACCACAAGACTACGGCGTTCGCAAGTCATATGGAAACAAACATTTACCGAGCACCGCCATCTACAACAACCCTCTCATCCGCAAGACCAGCGTCAACGACACCACATATATTCCAACCCAAATCGACACCACGAGATCTAGTCGACCATTAGTCGAACCTGGCGATCCTCTGCCTAAAGTGAAGCGTCGCTATCGTCCTGGCCACCTTGCGTTGAAGGAGATCCGCCACTACCAGTCGACCACAGACCTTGTATTGCTGAAGCTGCCATTTGCGAGATTGGTGAGGGAGATATGTGAGAGTGTGGTTCCAGCCGGGAAAGAAATGCACTGGCAAAGTCAAGCGATCATGGCATTGCAAGAAGCGACGGAAGCATTCTTAGTGCATTTATTCGAGGACACCAATCTGTGTGCTATCCACGCTAAAAGGGTGACGATCGCGCCGAAGGATATGCAGCTTGCGAGGAGGGTTAGAGGGATGTGGGGTGGATTGGGATGAGCGAGATGCCCTGACGATATGTGGTATTTACGACCAGTTAAAAGTGGTAGATAAGGGCAACGAGACACCTTGTTTACTTCATGGCGACATTTTGTGTATGATTTCTTGGGTGGCAGGTGCTGGTGCATGCTAGTGCTTACCGAGATCTGGAATTTTCAGTTGACACGCATCGTCAGACCGCTCATGTGAGTGCTTGAAGTGCGTCGATTGCCAGATCTAAACAGGTTTCAGACTACGCCAGTGGGTACATATCCTCCTCCTCCCTCTCCGTTTATCCCCCTCCTCATCGAGCAACTCTCATCTCACCTCGCCTCGCCTCGCCTCGCCACCAGCCAGTTCTCACTACCATTACTTACTACCACCAACCTTCAACGCCGCAATCATGCAGTTCACCAAGCTCACCTCCCTCGTCGCCCTCGTGGCCACCGCCCTCGCTGCTCCAATCGCCCAAGGCGGCAACGCTTTCACCCTTGATAACTGCGCCTCGATCACTTCACCCAGCTCTTCTCCATCTACTTAACGGTTGCGCGTAAAAGCACAAAACCAAGTATAGGGTTGGGGACAGGGTTCGCATATGCATGTAGACAACGAAAATCACGATGAAAATGGCACCTATCACACAAAACTGGTGACACATGACGTTGATATCCGTGATCAACCACTCTATTATCGAACAAGATACGATACGTTATAACCGCTAGTGTCCATCATTGACGCCTCGAAATGGCCGTATACGCCAAATTCATGCTATTTACCTTGACGCCATCAAACCAATACGCCATCAATCTACATCTGCCTCAAAGTGGCATCCCCATCCCCATCCCTATCCCCATCCTCATCATGATGACTCCTATCCGCACCAAGCTCAAACGTAGCAAACCTCGCCGTTAACTCGCTCAAGCCGCGCTGTCTCCTCGGCGGACTCAGTGGTAGAAATACGCCTGAGCTCGACGGCTCTTTATCTCTCCTGATTGTCATCGGGTTACCATCGCCCTCTGGTACTGGTTTCCTATAGTTCCGATCACTCTGCATCGGCGTTATGCTCCCGTACAGGTTCTCATTCCCGTCCATCTGATTCAGTGGGTTGCTCCTTTCATATCTCGGCGTTGTATTCTTCATAACTGTCTCCATAATAAAAGAATCACTCCCAGCAGTATGTGGTCTCATGATGTTCTGATCCCACTTGTTGCCGTTATCTTCGTAGTCGCTCCTGGATTCTAGACCTTGGGCAATGTTGTAGTTGCGTAGTAACAGCTCCGACATACGTGTCTTCTGCGTCTCCCACCTCTGGTTCAGCACGTCAATGGCACGGTCGATATCTTGTGGCGTAGCCGATGGACGTTCTTGCTTCATATGAACACCTAAAAGTCCAGCTGTCTTGCGAACAGCATGCTTCGTGTTGCTTTCTGCCTTGGCCACGTTCCTGCCACTCTCATTCATCTTACCTCTCATCTGCTTTACAGACTCTGCTTGATCCTGGAGCAAGAATGGAATGTGCAAGATGGAGAAATTCTTGGCCAAGGAGTTGACGATGACAGTGAAACCTTGTAGATTGATGCCATTGTGCTCGCAGTAGATGTGAGTCAGCGTATCGTTCTCAAGAATAACAGTCGCCAGCGCGTCAGCACCCTCGACTCCAAGACCTTGATGCTCTATCTTCAAAGTACGCAGCGTCCTGTTGGTCTTCAACCCCGATAATGAATGGTAAAACCCTCTGCCGAAACGTGCAGTCTCCAGATGAGCCTGTTCGCCAGAAATATCAAGCTCCTCCAGCGTTGTGTTCTCTTCAAAGATCCTCTGCAAGGTTAAGCAAGTCTCCTCACTTGCGTCAGTTGGAAGCGATGCTTTTGAGATATCCAAGATTTTAATGGTCGTGTTTTGGCGAACAGCCTCAAGCAGCTCTCGGAAGCGAGACTCCGAATCATACTCAACCATACGCATAATCAGATGAGAAGGTGCGAAGTCCTCCTTGGTTGCCCGCGAGATGTCGCGGTTGCCTTTTTCGAGCCTGTTGGCGCTGATACACAGTTTCAGATCTCGGCCTCCACCAGGATTTTCGCACATTGATCGCATGATGATAGCAACATGGCTTCCTGTAAGGTTGCACTGATCGAGCTGAAGTATGCGAAGACTCCTGGACATGTCGCTATGCAGATATGCACATATTGCATCAAGAGTTTTCTCGTTGATCTAATATTCAAGTTAGATTCGTCACTAACAATTGAGCAAAAAAGCACTTACTGGAAGCCCTGTCAGTATCAACTCCTCCAGTCGCCACGTCAGAAGCACCTCTTCTTGAAGCAAAGCCACCTCGCTCGTGGTACTTGTCGCCCTAGCCAGCTCTAACTTTCTGATGCACTGGAAACGACTCATCGTGACAGGGAAGGATGACAGGTCCAGCCGTCCCGGATTGTCCGCAATGTTGATGCATTCCAACGTGCCAGCCTGCTTCCCGAGGTTCCTCAGGAATGCTTGAAGAAGCTGATCGTTCAGGCCGCATTTTGCAACCTCAACAGCTCGGAAATGAGACAATCTACTCTGGATAGCAGGTGTCATTGCTTCCATGTCCGTTTCGCCAAGTTCAATACCATTCAAAATAATCCAGTCAACATCTGTCAGCTGCAGCATGCAGAGCGCAAAGAAACCAGCGACGATCTCGCAACCAGGATCCCTCGGCGCAAACTCGTCATCCGATGGCGTTTTGACTCTCCTTTCGGGCATGCAATTAGAAAAGTTTAATCGACGAAGACAAGAGGTCATCATCGCCAACCCTTGAACTTCTTGCCACAACAACGACTTGTCATGCGGATTTATGCCGAGCGTCAGTAGTTTGACTCCTTGCCGTGTTCTCCAAGCAATATGCTCGTTTGGGTTCTCGGCCGGCTTATCGACGACGCCATAAAGAGCTTGCAAACTGATGCCTGCAAAGGATATGGAGTTGAAAGATTTCTGCCACCTAAGAGAACGAAATATAGCTAACAATTCGTGTGGGCTATAGTTTTTTGTCTTGTCGGGGGGCAAAAGGACGAACTCTGGTCCATCTTCGCAATAATAATCCACCATGTAACGAATATTCGCCGCCACACAGCCATAAGCACTACAGTATGCCAGAAGGGTACGGTCAAAGTAGTGATGGTCCTCAGGGGCGAGAGGTCCGAAGTCGACATCGGAATCGTCGATCACGCTCGGCGGACCATAATAACCGAAGGTATTGTCCAGCCAGTTTGGCCTGAGGTACACAACCGACCTATACAGCGAATGCGCCATGTCATGCGCTTGGGAGGTTGCGAGCGAAATCCGTACTTCAGGTTGAAGAGGCAGACGCCAGATTATATCGATCGCATCATCGGCTTCGTCAATCTCCATACCCGTCAGCGTCATGTATCCGTGGCTCGTCTTACTCGCCTTAAATGTGCTGCTTTTTGCTCCCTCAACAGGACTCGGCGATAGAATGTGTAGCTTGTTAATGCCGAACACGAGATAACATACAGCAGAGCCCAAATTTTTGAGATCCTCTGTCGACTTCTTGCCTGCTTTGAGGGGATTCCCTGCCTTGTCAAGTGGCTTCCGTACGGCACGGAATATCTGCATGGAAGAAGGATTATAATCCAGGGCGGCGTCGAGTATGTTTGCAGCATGGTTGATTATGTGCTCTGGCAGCATCTGCCCGGTCATCAACCGCACTTTCTGGCATTGTGCCCGAATGCTCGTATGCCAGCAGTCCGCCTCGTCGGGATCGCCGGAAAATATCTCGATTGACCCAGCCGTTCTCGAGTCGTCATCGAAATACACCACCTCGGTTATGAAGGAGGGCCTTCCATCTTCAACCTTATGGGTAGCAACTACCTGGTGCAGAGGTATGCTTGATTTAAACTGTCCGTCTGTGCTGGACCTCGAATTCTGTGATTTGAGTTCATTCGAGGAGTGCATCGAGCTGACGGAAGCAGTCGAGGCATGTCTTTTTGACATTTTCATATCTTTCATATGGTTGGTCTTTATTTCTTTAGGGTGTTCGTATATTTCAGGAAATGTTTCTGCAGCCTGGGCTTCATTTTTGAATCTCAACAGATGTGTCTCCGTGAGCACAAGATATTCCTTCTTCTTCCTGAAAATCCCCATATTCGTCTGCACTTCGCCATGCTGCTTGACACCCTGCTTCCCAGTGCGGGTCCGGTTGCGGTATACATAGGGCTCCCGAGCTTCTAGGGAAGGTTCTATTAACCCATCACTGCTTGTAGTCGAGTCGCCGCCGATGGAGGACAGTGATAGCTTGCCGACTGAGCCTATCGATCCGAACTTTGAGCCAGGAGGCTTTCGGGTTATCTTATTTGGCCTATAGCTATTCGAGTTGTTGCTCTTCAGCGAGCTTGCCTTGCTATCATATCTGGCACTTTCTTGTGTCGAAAAGTTAAGAGGGGATTTGAGTGGTTGCGTATGTATCGATTCCGAGCTTTTCGAACTCTTTGAGCTCTTCGTGTATAAGGAGGGAAGGTTCGCCATTGAGAAGCGGCTGGATGTCTTGCGCAGGCCGGTTTTATCTTCGAAGCTTTCCATGGTTGCGGTGTGTATAGATCGGCATGAGCTTGTGTTTCAAGAAGCTCAGGTGTCTTCGAGCTCTGTGAGCCCCCCAGACAACTATGGGGCGTATGTGAAGGTGGGGAGATGGCAGCGCGTAGGCCACTTCGGAATCGTAGATGGAGGGGCGATAAAGCTGAAAGACTGTATGAAATGCTGCACTTGTATGATTGTGTTTCAGAGTCAACATTTGCTCAATGCCAGCGCAATGGAGATGTGGATGTGGTAGTTCGTTGTTTGAGAAGCTCCGTATTCACTCCCATCTAAGGTACCCCTCAAGTCAGCACGACGGCAGATAGCACCACTTTATTTTTGACTAACCGGTTCGTACCTCGCCTGAAAAGGGCTCAGGATCGCTTACAGCGAAGAATACGAGCAGACTACAAAAACGAAGAGCACACACCTTTCTTCAGCAGTTATTGCAGTGCCGCGGTGGATTCAATATCTCCTTGGTTTCAAGTCCCGCAGTGTCATCAAGAAATGGGGCCAACAGTGGATACAGAGATGCGATGGCACTTCAGTCTGGGCTCTTCACAGCCACAAAGCCTTTTTTTTTATCTTTCGCGAGATTGCTCGCTCTTGCGCTTGAAGAAACACCCGCGCGTCAAGTACCACGGCACGGAGAGGAGGATAAATTGCGGTCTATCCTCGTATATTAATGGGCTGGTCAGGAACTACTGCACAGCACGCCTGTAGTGCTGCGGCAGAGAGTGGATTGCACATGTTGAGCTCTATCGCGACAACGTCATGAGCGACAGGGGCCATGGAGTAGCTTTCAGTCTTGGCAAGGCCCGCCAAGCGCCATCTGGCTCCAGCATTGAGGATTCCCGAAGAAGTATATTCAGAATCGAGAGATTGTCGTCGCTATCAACGCACACCAGGGAATCTGAATATGATGGTTAGAGGGTCAAGAAGCAGTCTTCCAAGAAGTATTTGATTTGCCCCCCCCCCCCCCCCCCCCCCACCCAAAACC